>JABFPB010007816.1:0-10660 GCA_022817645.1 Ceratoteleas bidentatus | reverse complement strand
GAAAATGAACTCGTTTCAGGACAAAAGGATATTCTTTTTGGGCACGAATCCTTTTCACTAAAAAGGATATTTTTCTGCGTGTGGAACTGAAGCATTCCATTAGCCGAGAATGAGCTGTAAAATGGCGACTGGGAAATATCGCGGACCCGAACGTGGAAAGTCGGTCGATTTTCGAACGACGAGTCCTCAGTGATCGCGTCCCATCAATCTTTCCCTCCTCCCGCTTATCCATCCGAAAATCCGCGAACCGTCGCGATCAAAATGCCACGTCGCGAAAATATTTCAAACGCAATTTCCCCGAGCGCGAGATTAAATCCTACCTTTCCTCTGTTTGCACTTCGCAACGTTAATCGCTGATTCATCAAAATCACGTCGAGTTATCTAGTGTTTTTACTTTGGGCCAGCTCGTAACACTGTTTTATGATAATCAAAGCGACGTTTCCATATCCTCATTTACATAGAGTTTCAATCGCTGTAACAGTCGCACGCAACTGCAATAAATCCGGCCCTTTGAGAAGGACAGCGTCATGAATTCATTACATGTTTCGTCACTCGGAAGTAGGTCATTTTATATCGCATCCCGAATTTCGATGGCCGAACGGTTCGACGTAAAATTACCCTTTGAAAAGTTGACTGATAACCAATTAATTCGCTGTTAATGTTTCGGGTCGTTCGAACAGCGACTCAGAAACAAAACGGGTTGACGGAAAAGAGTTAATGTCGGAACTGGCGTTTGACCGAAAAAGGCGAACAAAATTCCCGACGTTTCCCGTGGCAATGCAAAGCCGGCGGGAAATAAGTCGAAAATAATGTTTAACATGTCTTGATGCGTTGCAGCTCGCGGAGAATTGTCCCGGAGGCAGAGGGTTCCGTAATTCCATCGCAACGAAAAGTGCTTCCTCTCGAGAAGCCATTGTTCTATTTCGAGAGCAATGCGCGAATTTGGAGACATTGTCAAAAAGAAACGGCGCGCTTCATAATGACCTTTGGCGCCCGCTTTGCAACTCGGCGAAAACGCCGAGTCACAAAAGTGCCCGCGTGCCAATTAAGCCCGCGCGTCCCGTGAAATATCCGCGCTTAAAATTCCCGATACGTCCCATTTTCGTATTTTTAATTCCCGCGCCGACCCGCCGCGCGATGAATATTTCAGCGACGGAATTGCGAAGCTCTCTCGCAACCGACGGCCATTTTTTCGGTATTTTTAATTTCGACCGAGAAAACGGTTCCGCCGAAGATCGCCCCGTGTCAAGCGTCTCGAGAACGTTTATTCGCCCGAATTTTTCGCCGAAGCCTCGTTAAATAATTGATATACGGCACCACTCTTGAGGGCACTTTTTTCCACGGGCTGCTGCATTATTCATCGGCCGAGTGGCTGATTCGCGAACTCTGTTATTAATTAAGGGGGCGTTATTTTAAGCGGATTACTGCGTTCCGCGGAACGGCGTCGTTTTAATTTAATTAATTTCGGAAAAATGGCGGTAATAATGACGACGGTAAACAATCGCGACACGTTAGCGAGATTCGTCTAATAGAACACGCGCATCGTTCCATTATTACCGCGCGTTCGATCCAATGACAAAATTTCGGGCAAACAAAAAGCACGCGCCGAGTGCCATTTGGTCCGCAAATTACGTATGCTGGGCGCCACGGCGATTCATCAAATTTTCAGGCCTTGTCGCGTCACGCCGACGAATTATGTCGCGCCGTTTTCCGGAATTTTACGATTCGTGCGGGTAATGAGCAGGGGAAGATTAGCGTTCCATTATATTCGTCATCGATGAGTCATCTCACGAGTCGCGCCGTGACGAATGAAAAAATCCCGCTGTCGCTATTCGAAACGGTCCATCGGCGGTGACGTATAAATGCATTAAAACCCGTAATCGGGGTTGAATCGAATCAACCGGCCTGATTTAATTTTGCGCGGTTTCGCGAATTTCGATGCGATGAGCGTTTCGCATTACCGGTGGAGACGAAACTAGGCTTAGTTCGGTCGGACCGTTCGCGCCACTTGTAGATACCTCATTGACTTGGAAAATTTAAAACAAGCTTAATGGAAATCGCGGGTACACCTCCCAAGGCAGAGACGCGCTAAAAGCTTCCGGTAGGGTGTCTTCGATCGATTTTAAAATCGAAATGTCGCGCAGCCCAATAAAAGCTTATCTATAAGGCCAACCTAGTCGCGTTCTTTTTGACTTTTATTGAAATTCCAACGAGCCCCGGACACCGAAAGTCTTTTATTCGGATCGCTTCTTCGGTTGCCGATCAATCAGTCTCAGACGAAGCGAAAGTCGGGTAGCTTAACGATCATCGCCGTGTTTCCACGTGCGAAAATCTGAATTTCGGGAAATTGGCACAGAGTTAGCAGAAGCTTTATGGGGATTGTCGTAATTTTGAGAGGGTTTGAAAAAGTTGCTAGTTTTGACAAATCGAATCGCAATTAATTGTTTGGAAGAGATAGCTCTAGAGAGGGGATCGGGTGGAAAGGTCTGTTGAACTTGATCTTACGAATGTTTTCATCGCAGTGACTGGAACAGGCGAGTCATGATTTATAAACGGAGGAAAACAGTACCTATGCATTAATTCTGCGTCTTCATTCAGTTGGCTGAATGCGAGTGTAGGGAAGGTTCTTATTGCGGAAAAGTGTAGTTAATCTGAATGGAACTGTTTTAAATCTTAGATTTAACCGAATTGGGAAACTGGTTTGGCTGTAATTCGAGGTAAACAATGGTAACTGCAAACCTCTCACCGATTCAAATCTGAAACATTAGTTACATCTAAATTCGTTTTCCAAATCCTTCGAAGTCGTTCGACCAAAAATTCGAGATACTGCTAGTCATTACATCAGCTTTTACAAAGTTTATTGCCAAATTGACACAGACAATTATCGAACTTGAAACCACCACAATGATGCAGACAACAATTAACGTGGCACTGGTAGTTACTCGGAAGTTATCATTGAAACAAACGAATTTGTCTGTCTGTTACGTCGGGCTTTCTAAACTAATTACAAACATATTTGGTAATGGCCGGCAGTGGGTCGTAAAGAACCCTTTGATCACGCAGCTCCGATTGCCGATGTGTAACAGCAATTTCGCTGCTTGTGTTCACAATTTAATGATAAATTGAACGCGAAAATCGATCTTGATCTTCGTGATTTGCAGAGAATTTGCCGATTCCCTTTTTTAAGGGAGTGGGAAAATGTCCACTCCTCTTTCGGTATGATAATTTGTTTGTATGATATCGGATCAACGAAAGATTAAATGCAGTTCGTCATATGCACATATTTGATGTTAAGCAGATCTTAAGATACGTCAGAGCTTTTTGTTCTTGATGGACGCGTGCGCAGAGTCGGGCTTTCCTTGGCGGTTGAACGTGATTGAAATTCATTTATACACCGCTAACAATGCGTTCGCTGAGCCACGCTGAAGTGGTGCCTCGCTTTATTTTACTAATATACTGCAAGAGTTTAAAATACCTTGGCATTGTGCACTCGAGAGCGCGATTTGCTTGGCCCCAAAAAACGACGGTCCCGTGGCATTTGCCAAGTAGATAAAGCATAAAAGGAAATTAAGAGTCTTTGTCGCGGAAGAAGCCGCTGGTAAAATAGTTGAACTGTAGTTGTGACCTAATTTGCAAAACATATCCTCAAAGCTCTCCTCTCATGTACATTTGTCACAAGCGATTCACGACTTTGCTTCGTTTGTTTTCTTGTCGTTTGACTTTTTTGTTTCCATCCAAAAACATTTGTTTTCATTATCAGCAGTAATAACGATTTATTCCAACCGCGATATCCGGTGGATTTACGGTTTAGTTAAATCGTTACTGGTATTAGTACGTAAACAGATCAAGAACACGTTGGTTGTTATATTCGATTCGACTCTTTGCCAAGAGAAATTGTCATATAATCTAGGAGTAAAAACTTTTAATGTTTTTGTAAATATTTTAATAGTCGCTTAGAGATCGGTTTCTCTGATATTTTACGTAACATTTCCTAAACTTCTCTGGAAATTGTTGGAGAGAACAAATGGAGGTTATTTAATGATTAACTAGGGATCCTAGAATTTATCTTTTACTGAATGTGTATCCTCAGCTGCCATACGAGTGACAGCCGAAGATTCCAAAATTTTACTCAATGAGAGCACAAAATAAAATGCTTAATCTCTAACTTCGCGATGATAGCCTTTTTTTTACTTATGGATGGAAAAGATGTTTTTATATTTTTCATAGGCTCATATGAATTTATTAAAACATTTTTACTCTCTTCCCATTAACAAATTCTTAAACATATCGTTTGGCTCCGTTCAAATTGTACTCCAATCAATGCTCCATCGATGCACTAATCGAATGCAAATCAATCACCGATTTTTGTCGAATGCGACGGTACACGTGGCGCAGAACCACGCGGCGAACGCATTAATTCGCTATCTATATGCAATCCCTGCCGATGATGACGTGTCGACGTTGCGGCCGTCCGGGCCCTTGTCGCTGAAATTTCGATTATCAAAATAAACCCGCGCGCTTTTACCCCGAATTCAAACCCTTCGGGCTAAAAACGCGCAGAAAACCGCGAATTCGCTCTGTTCACTTTCACCGCATTTGGTTGGCACATTAAATAATTAGCACTCGGCATAATTGTGTCGACCGGTGGTTCGCATTTTTGCCGGAATGGCGCGCGATCGAAACAACATTGTAATTAACTACGCGCTGCGATTGCGCGTCTGTTCACCGCGCCGATCCGATTGCGATAGGAAAAAAGTGACGCGACTGAAAAAAGCCGTCGTTCGATAAGACGCGTCCAGACATGACGGGTCGATGGGATCACTCGTTATTAAGTTTTTCCACGCACTAGAAATGAACATTGGTAATTGAAAGTAATAATAGAAATTGCACTCTGACGCACGTCAGCGTGCAATTCGCAGTTGGAGGTCGGACGATGCACGGCAGTGCGTGCACGTCTATGCCGATAATTACTGTCGCAGACTTTGTTTCCGCAATTCGCCTGCATTCGTGACGGAATTGCAATTATAACAAGAATCGCGAGGCAAAGCGGACAAAAAACGATCGCAAAAACGTATTTACATTGATGCGGAATGGCGATTCGACGTTTCAGATCGTCCTTTTTTCGCGCGGATAATTGCGCGAATAGGATAATGCGGGGAAATGTCGAGTAGCAGGTGGCAATGAAATCAAATCGCGGCCATTTGTTTTGCGCGTTTGCGTGCAGTTCCGTTCGCAGCGCGCTCCGCCGGCCGTTGGAAAAACGTGTCGCCGCGCCGGACGCACTTGCAACCTGCATCGAGTTGTTTCTTCTAATCGTCGTAATGCGCTATCGGGAAAAGTGATTTTAAATTGGCGAGATCCGGTGAGCGAGTTTCGGTGCGAAACTCGCTTGAATGCAACACTGAATTTGCAAAACGTATCCGGCAGGTTCGCACGTTACAATGGAGTGATCACTTGCATGTATCACCGTCTGATCTCCCGGGTCTATTTATAGATGGCGTTTAAGCAACACGGTTCGCGGAAACAAAACGATTCGTGTACTAAGGCGGAATGAATAGCGCGATTTGTCGGATAATTTGGATCGTGATTGGACGCGAAGTTTCGGCGATAAGAAAGAGTACACGAAAAGCTAATTACGGTAATGGTCGCGAGCTAATTTTGCTTATAAACAAATCATTTAGAGCATGCACCGGGTATTATGCGCGAGTCGCGTGATCGTTGTCATTGCAAACGCGAAAGAATAATTAACGATGACGAGCGGTTCGCCAGTTGAGACGTGGAAGCAAATCTAATAAAGATTGATCGGAAGCAGCACTTCCGGCTTGACCCTCGACAACTGCAATCCGATCTTTCTGTACGTGTAACGCCCTCTGCGCGTCACGGTAATCGGCGCCGTGTCACGCAAGCTTCGATTCTAAGCTGCCGACGAAAAGCTTCGTGTATCGAGCTTTACCGACAAGAGCCTGTGAATCGCGCGCTTATATGGCAGGTGTAAAATTCCGCTTCGTTGCGCACGGTTTCCAAGATTTTTTGCGGGGCGGATAAAAGTTCGATAAAGGCAAAGTTATTCCTCATTTGCGCTGAAATATTCGTTGATTGGCAATGTTGCAATGTCGTACATTGCAAGTCATAATTTTGATCGTTTTCCGATTTTGGAAAGATAGTTCCATATATTCTTTTTTGAATCGCGAAGTTCAGGATTCGAAAATAGAGAGCAGAATATTAATGGCTCTTTTTACATCGACAAAATTCCGAATGAAGCATCATTCATAACTCGTTGCTGACAGTTTTTTAAATTTCGATTTCGTGAACGAAAATTCATCACGAAAGCAATTTTAATGTTAAACGGGGATTAGCATAAACAACTGCTTGAAGTGGAGCACAATTGCCGCGAATAAGAATGTTATTAAAATTCTTTCTGTTATTACGCCAATGGATTAGCGCGAAAATATGGCGTGAACCAGATAGCGACGGCGGTCCAAATATTTTTATGGGGTTACACATGATAGCATTTATTATCTTCGTTGACAGAAGGAGTTCTAACTAAACGAGATTCCCGGTGTGTTTGCCGTCCACGTGATTTCTATTAAGCCCCACTTATTTATTAAGCGCCGATTTTATTACCTCGGTTTCCTCCGCAAAATAAACCCTGCGGTCGTAAACTAGCCTGGCATTATTTCGAAAGCTAATTCAAATCTCGACTCGAAAGTCACGCGTGAAAAATTCCTTCCGCGCACAAAAGCCAGACGAAAGAACGGGAACGCGTTAAAAATAATGCCGCGAAAAAATGTTAATGGCAAAAAGGGACAGCAAAACGCGCCAGAAAATAAAGCGCGTGTAATGCAAATTGTTGCCAGCGCCTTTTTTCCGTTACCGCGCACTATGTAAGGAATTTTTTTGCATTTTGCAGGTATCATCAATAACAATCAACGATTTTTTTCGCCAGCTGCAATCAATATTCGCGCTCTACCGTTTTTGCAATTCACAGTTTCTCTTCATGACGCGTCTTCGGTGCCCCGCAAAAACGCGGAAATTAACTTTTTCACTGCCATTATTCTAACAAACCCGCCCGGAATTAATTCTTTACAACAATATACGTCAGCGCACAAAACCCTTCAATCATGCCGTGCTCGTTGTAAACAAATTCTGTAAAAAGCACAGAAAATTGACGCAATATTCGTTGGCAGCAAAAACTCGGAGTCACTGTCCGTTTTACTTTAAAACGCTGAACGTCCGATTCGACGAACCATAAACAAGATGCATCCGGTCAACGCTCTCGGGGAATCCCCGACGATTTCGCCGTTGAAATGTAAATCTCGAAAAATTCAAGGCATTAATGAGTACGAAATTTAATTGGGACTAGCAGTATCCGTTAAAATAGGTTCGTTAAACTTCAAGCTCTTTTTTAATCATGATAAAATATCTATTTCAACAACAATTTACTAACGGAATATTCAATATAATAAATAATGTTAAATATTTCAGGAGTCAGGAGGAAAAAATATGTTATGGATTATAACGAAAAAAATGTTAAGACGTGCACTCGGTAAAATAGTGTTTAAAATAGAGTTATTATTTTTTATTAACAGTATAGAATAATGTCTGAAGTCAAAAACTAACGTGAAAATAAGGTATAAGAAAAATTTTGATAAAAATGTTAAGGGATCATTCAAGATATACGTACACTGTGTGAACGCAACAGTAATGTATGTTTTATCTGTACTAAAAAGAGACAAATATATAAGAAAAGTGTAAGTATTTCTTGACCCCTAATAACTCTAACATATAACTAAAAAACTCGCGAATAAGTAACATAAATCTGTTATTCAACTTTTGTATTAACAAATTTTCCCAGGGGTTACATATAGTCACATTTTTTCTCAGTCTGCTAGTCTCAATTCCAATCACAGTCACAATCGCGCAGTTAATGAATTAAGGCTTGGCGTTTCATCAAAAGGAGCCTAATTATGTGTCCCACTTGAGGGCCGCTCGACACTAATTTGCAGTGGCGCATAAAAACGCACGCTCGGCGCAAAAAAGAACGCTATTTGGTCTTTTTTCCGGCGCGTTGTTTTTAACGTTTTTGCATAATTAATTGACTGGCAATAAAGGCTAACAACCCTAATTAGATGAGAGCCGTAAAGAGCTTTACGGCACGCGCAATTGAAGAGTCTCCGCGGTGGCTAAAGCGCGACTCGAATCCGGCGACGCGCCGGCAGTCGTCATTAAAAGCTCGTAACACTTTTTACAGCCCGCCGCGGCAAACATTGCGAGATCTGCGCGGGCCGATGTAAACGACCCTGCTCTTGGCGCGATCAAAGCCTCGTAAAAACCCTCCCACTGCACAATTAAAGCGCGTCCTTGCGGACAAAAGACGCGCGTCAGCGAATAAGCTGATCTGATATTCCATAAAGATAATGGCGGCTCGCAAAAATGGCATCAGCGAACTTTTATGGGCCCGGCGCGGTGCACTTGATTTCGCGCGTAAACGCAGTTACAGCGATTCTATCGAAATCTACCAAATATCTACGGAGAATCTACTGAGATTCTCCGTAGATATTTGGGAGACATAGATTTCCCGTGAAATCTACGGAAATTCTATGTAGATATTTGGGAGACGTAGATTTCCCGTGAAATCTACGGAGATTCTCCGTAGATACTTGGGAGACGTAAATTTCCCGGAGATCTCCGGACATTTCCTGGGAGATTTTCCGTAGAATCTCCGATTTCGGGAGCTGTGCTGTTAGGGTGAACGGTTCCGGAAATGCGTGAGGCGAAACTGCGCGCAATCGCGCAGAGGGATGGCTGACAAACATTTGCAGGGAAGAACCTCTTGACGGGCGATCCGGAATTTACAGCGGCAATAAAAATCCGAGTTTCGCTTTCGATTCAATTAAAGCGTGTCATTCTGGCAGACGTTTCAGGTTTGAGTCGTGCTATTTATTGGAGAGTAAGTGGCGGCAGCCACTGTCGCGTTTATTGGATGTTTGACCTTTTTGAACCCGTTTTTGTTTTTTTTCGACGGTGCGTGGCATTTAGCATTTTGCCACGAATTTTCGAGGAGCTTTTCTTATCGTTGAGCTTTGATCTTTTTTTGTTCTCTCACATGATAACGTTGATTAATTTTTCGGGATAGTTTCCTTAACCTGGGAATAATCGGTGAAGTCGTTTGTTGGGCAGAAATAGTTATTTGATCAGAGATATAGTCCTTTGAACTTGGTATTCCAAGTGATAATTACATTATAAGGTTAAAAGTTCTTGAAACATGTTCTGGAGAAATTACACGAGTAATGAATCCTCATTTATGTGTTAAATATTTCGTATAGTTTTATAATATGGTCGAATCTGAAAATAGATATTCCATCAGTGTAATTTTCCATTGTTCATTCCAAATAATTTACTTATGTAACAAGTTATTTATGTACACACATAATTCATTTATGTAATCTAGTTATCGAAAATCTTTGAGATCGCGAAAAAGATGCTCCCGCAACGACGACGACATACGTGCAGCTGTTCATAAATTGTCCACCAAGTCCATTCGTTGCACACAGCTTCGTCGAAAATTGATAGAGTTGAACGTATCGAAGCATTTATTTCCTCGTAAAATGTAAGAACACGGGCGAAAAGGAAGAAAACGTTCGACTGCCTCGAGCGCGAAACAACGCTTCGCTTCGACCAGTCTTGGCAATATATCAACTGCCAATAACTTTATGGTTAATAAAACTGCATTTACTGCATGAAAAATAACGTCCCGGTCGCGGCTCGCAACAATCGCGTGCTGAAACGCGACGCTCTCGTTCCTTTTTTCGCGTTTGCCAAAACGCGTTACGTAACGCAGCATCGCACAAGCGCTTCCGAATTTCAGGGCCACGTTTAAGTAGCCAATAAAGCGACTCTGCAATAAACCCGCGATTACAGCCGAAACGCAAAAATCGCGAAAAATGTCGCGCATTTTTCATAACGCCGGCCCCTTTCCCCGGGCATTTGCATTTGCAATATGACAGTGCAAAATTGCGACCTTCCTTCGGACATTCTTGTTAAATCATTTCGTTTTCGCGCCAACGGAAATGCAAACCCGGACGTAATTAAGGGAAAATTTTTGCCCCCGCTGTCGTCTCGGCGGATGTGCTTTATGGCGCCGGGAAAATAACCGCGTTCTCCACGTTCACACGATGAATCATACGGAATTTTATGGACGATGGAACCGACGCGAAGTCGCGTCGCACTTCAAGGCTGTTATTTCAAAGAAATGCGCGCGGCGGTTTTCATCGTGCGCGCGTGCAGTGAAAATGCAGATTCGGACTTTGAAGTCGGATGACAATTTTGGGGCGGAAAGCCGAGGGTGAATCGTCGCGGCGAAGTTGCGCGAGGCAAAACGTCTGCGAGATTTACGTGGCTTCGGCGAGGAAACTTAAGATGCGATTTGTTGTAAAGGATATGGAGGCTTTTGTCGGGGAAAAGATTAGAATGTAAATTCGCTGGTTTAGGAAATTGAACTTCGTGAAACGTAAACGGAAATGAAATCGTTTGAGAGTAATGTTCTGTTTGGTAGAAAAATCGGGATTCAGTCGTCCGGGAGCTGCCTCGGTTTTGCTTTTCATTTTTTTTTTTTTTTTTTTTTATTTTTTAGATAAAATTGATCGGCCGTCTAACATTC
>JABFPB010007815.1:0-10658 GCA_022817645.1 Ceratoteleas bidentatus | reverse complement strand
ATTTGTCTCATTTTCATGAAAACTTCAGAATGCTAATTATTTTAAGCATTCTGAAGTTCAATTAAGTGAATAAATAGTTTAGAACGAAATAATGCAGTTATGAAAATATGGTCATAGGTACACATTAGTCCCAAATTCGTTTGATATGAATCCGAAGTTTTTCTTTTCGTTTCTAAAATTTTTTTCAACTGTAAATTGGCAAAAAAAACCGTTAAAGCACGTGTCGCAATTAGGTGAATAAATTGTTTAGAACAAAATAATGCACTTATGAAAAAATTGTCATCGGTAGAAATTAGTCCCAAATTTGGTTGATAAGAATCTGAAGTTTGTTTATCGTATCAATGGTGTTTTTAAACTTTATTGGAAAAAACCGTTAAAACTCGTATTGTAAGAAGGATAATAAATAGTTTACAAAAAAAGTAATGCAGTTATGGAAAAATGGTCGTGGGTACAAGTTAGTCCCAAACTCGGTTGATTAGAATCCGAAGTTTATTTTTCGTCTCGAAGGTTTTTTAAACTCTATTGGCAAAAAAACCGTTAAATCACGTGTCGCTATTAGGTGAATAAATTGTTCAGAATAAAATAATGCATTTATAAATAAATGGTCATGGATACAAATTAGTCTCAAATTCGATTAATAAGAATCTGAAGTTTGTTTGTCGTTTAGAAGGTTTTTAGAACTCTATTGGGAAAAAACCGTTAAAGCAAGTGCCGCAATTAGGTGAATAAATCGTTTAGAAAAAAATAATGCAGGTATGAAAAAATGGTCGAGGGTACAAATTAGTCCCAAATTCGGTAGATAAGAATCTGAAGTTCGTTTTTCGTTTCAAAGGTGTTTTTTAACAATTCTGTTTGAAAGACCGTTAAAGCATGTGTCGTAATTAGGTGAATAAATAGTTTAGAACAAAATAATGTAGTTATGAAAAAATGCTCGTGGGTACAAATTAGTCCCAAATGCGGTTGATAAGAATCCGAAGTTTGTTTTTCGTTTAGAAGGTTTTTTTAAACTCTATTGGGAACAAACCGTTATAGCATGTGTCGCAATTAGGTGAATAAATCGTTTAGAAAACAATAATGCTGTAATGAAAAAATGCTCGTGGGTACTTTATTAGTCTGAAATTCGGTTGATAAAATCCTGACATTTTCTTTTATTATTATTTTTAATGTTCTAGACTCATTCTGAAATTCTAAATGCATTCTTCGATTGCGGTCGAATTGGACGCTGATTAACTCACAGCGTTCGTTTTGGAATATTTTAAATCAGCACTTCTACCTGCTATATTACTGTCATAAATGCGATGGAATTGGACGCGGTTCGATTGACAGTTATCATTTTGAACCCTTCCACTAAAAATTACTTTCCGCTCGAATTATATTTATTTCTCAAATTAACCACCACATCTTCTCTATACGCACATGCCCAAATATAACTTATTAATTTGAAATATCATTGATATTACTTACGTGATTTGTTGTTTAACGAAGATTACGTCAGTCAATCAATGTCGCAATCGCAATTACTAATACTTGCACTGACACACTGTTGTCTCGTTGGCTTCGACCAAGGGACAGAATTTCAAGCTCGTATGTTCGCTTTATACATTCGAACTTACGAGCTATATTTATAGTGGAAATTGGTGAACAGGTACAAAAACTTGCTTTATTGGGAAAATGGGAAAATCGGTGCGGACTCCGCCAATCAAAACTCTTACCCTCACCAACAATACCTACTCCAGTCAAACCAGCTAATCCTGATTTTTTGTCGCACCAATCACGATTTTTCTGTCGCACCAATCACGATTTATCTGTCCACAATCATTTTTTTAAAGGGGATGCAAATTGCCGAACCTTCAACTTCGGAAATGATTTTCCCATATTTTATAGCATGATTTACATTCAAAACTTGTTCTCTTTCGATAAAATTCCTTTGGAAAGGTTTGTACCTGCTCATTTACAAATCTGGTCGATATTTAATAACATTTTCCCGTTTGTTTGCTTACGTTGGCATCCTCGAATGTACATATTCAAACTAGTTATCGGTAGCGCCCTACAGACGTCGCACGCTTTTTAATGTCAAATCCATATTTTTCCCAAAATCAGATGTAATTTCTTTCCCAGAAAACATTTTCTTCTTTCAGCTGATATTTGTTCAAAAAAGGATACAATTACACATACGGCAGTGAGCAATACACACATGAACTTCAATTTCGCATTTGGGTTTCACATATGCGTTTTTCATGTGTTCCAAATATGTGTTTCGCGTATGGGTTTGATATATGCATTTCTCATTTGTTCAACATAAGTGTTTCGCGCATGGGTTTCACATATGCGTTTCTCATATGCGTTTCCCATGTGGGAAATAGACGTTTCTCACTACCGTTCCGCATATATGTTTCGCATATGCGTTTCACAAGTGTTTCTCATATGCGTTCCTTACACGTAATTCACATATGCGTTCCCTATGTGAAATATAAGATATGCATTTCATATATGCGTTTATCACCAGCTTCCGTATTTGCATTTCCCACATGAGTTTTACATATGCGTTTCTCTTATGTGCTTCGCAGATGCGATTCACATGCCAATTTCTCATATGCGTCCGCATATGCGTTTCACATATGCGAAACACATATGATTTTTTTCAACAGGTTAGTAAAAGGTTCGGTACCTCAAATCAACTTAGATTACATTATGTTCGGAAAAACAAATGAAACAGTCAAATCGTTTGTCAATTCATATAAACGGAAGGTTACAATTTTACAGGGTCGAAAATCTATCCATTTGTTCAGAAGTTAGGAGATTTAGTCGACAGTCTCGTGAACAGACAAAATAACTGTTGAAGTGTACTTCACCGATACGACAGCTCGATTAGAGTCGGCAAAAATTTCCTCGAAAACGGTTACGCGGCCCATGCCCTCTGAATCCGGCAGACTCTCGCAAGTGGACAAAATTTATGTCATAATCAATTACGTGTACCCTGCGACGCTCCGGGAAAACAGAAAGCAAACCATATCTTCCCGCACAGCGCGGCCTATATTGCCCCGGTTATTTACCCCCACGTCGTCGACGGAAATTACGTTCGCCTAATTAATTTAGGCGGGTCGCGGTCTTTCGCGGGGCTTTCAACGGCCCTCAAGAGCGCTCTCGTCGCTCTTTGGCTGCGTCTCTCGTGGCGCGGAAAATCTGAACCGTCCTGAGGGATTTCGTCTCCTCGCTGGACGTTTTGGCATATCCGTCGCCAGGCAGTTCCAGAAGTGGAATGAAAGGGATGCTGCCCCCGCCAACCCTGGACGTTTTGGAGACAGATGACCAAGAAAAATGTAAAATAAAAATAAAAGTTATAATTTGCAATCGTTTTCACCTTTCAACCGGACATGTGACCGCGACCTGACTGCCGACCTAACTCTCCTACCCAGCTCTCTGTTTTCCTTTCTCATTCTCACTTATAACTGCCAATGCAAATGGCCACGTTATAAGAGACCGATAGAGATCATGGGAGACCGGCAAAGACGGGCAGAGACTATGGGAGACTGGCAGAGAACGGTAGAGAATGTATTTGAATTTTTTCTTTAAATTTTTTCAACCCACGGGAATCTTACGCGCATGCGTTCGACCTATCAAAACCATCTCGCATGCATACAAACTACTGGTACGTACTACACATGTGTACCACCCACAGGTACCTACTGCGCATACGAATATTCATCAGGTACCTACTGCGCATATGAATATTCATCAGGGACTGTCGCAACCTGTCTTGGTCTCGACCTACCTGGACCTGTCTTGACATGTCTGGCCCTGCCTCGTCTTGTCTCGACCTATCTTAGCAAGTCTGGTTCTGTCTCGACATGTCTCCGCAAAACAGGCAAAGTTGGACTTTTTTGTCCGATGAGCCGTAAATATCCTGTTTTCTACCTTTTAAATAAGCCCATCTTAACGTGCTTTTGACGCACGTATGAGAAAATAGTAATTTCTTTGATTATCCTGATTTTTTATGTAAATATTGTCAAATTGTTTGAAAAGTTCCAGTATATCTGTTATCAAACAATTTTAATAGGGAATATTCAATTTATTCGAATATTTGAATATTTGAATATTCGAGTATATTCAAATATTTGAATATTCGAATATTTGAATATTCGAATATTTGAATATTCGAGTATATTCAAATATTTGAATATTCGAATATTTGAATATTCGAATATTTGAATATTCGAATATTCTGAAGAATATTCCGAAGAATATTCGAATTTCGTACATTCAAATATTTGACAAGCCTAAAAATAATGATAAAATATGATTTCAGGAGACGACCGATCCATGTCATCAGTAACTTATTGCGTACATTACGACCCTACGGTAATTGGTATAAGTAACATTTCCAGAAATAGATTTTTTAAGGAGAAAAAATTGGTGAAGATTTTTTCAAGAAAACAGTACGACGATGGTAAGACTTCTTAATATCAAATTTACGTTTACTGTGTATTTTTTATTATACTAGATCACAGCTATTATAGATAACATTAAGGGGATGTTCTTGATAGATTTTAAGCCTAAGTTTTATAGAATAGTGCGCTGAAAGAAATTTGTTGATATTTAAAGAATACAGCCGGTCAAAAGTTACAGTCGGTTGAGTGAAACAATGCACCGGCCGTAAGCAGGTATACTCGAAACTTTAAATGCATTTTTGTCGAAAGATTTATTTTCCGCGCGCGAGGTACTTAAACGTATTAAATTCATTCTTCGATATGGAGACAACAAATTCAATGTATGGGCTCTTTTCGTTTTCCTTTTATCAACATTCGAATTAGAATGTTTATTTGCCCTTTGAAGGAAAAAAAGCCCTGCCAAAAAATCATCTTTTTAGTAAAACGGCTACCATGTTGTTATGAGTGTTTTCTAATCGGGAAACGATATACCCCTTAAATTTAATGTTGGGAGCCATATTGTAATTTCCCCATCGCTGGGGAGGCTGGGGAACGCCCCGCGTAGAGCAAAACACGGGGCGCATATGTCGGGTTTGAGTGGGCGCCATTTTTGATTTTGTTTTCAAACAAAATAGATTTTGTAGCTCAATGTATGCGCAATAAAACTGACTAAACCCCATTTTAAAATATTCATTCATCTTCGAGAAAAAATCCCCAAGTTGACCCATTATTCTGAAAATTATTGAGGTCCAGAAACTCCCCTTAAATCTGTTTTGTGCGTTCGTTATAATTTAAGTTTTTTATTGAGTTCTCATAACAATTCTACGTTTACATTGAAATATCAGACAATAAAATTACCAAAATTATTGATGAATTTCAGTGTAACGTCGCAGCATCTCCTTATTAAACTTTGGGCAGAAATCATTTTACATTTTCATTGATATAAAATTCACCGATATACACATCATTTATATCATATTCACAATTTATACATCACACATATGCACGTCTGTTATAACATTTCACGTTTGTACGCATCATTTATAACGAATCAGTCTTATGTACAATATAAATATCACATTTATTCACATCTCCAGTTATGAGATGATATAAGCAATGTGTATATGAGTGAATATGACATAAGTGTTGTGTATATCGGTGAATATGACATTGATGATGTGTTCCAGTGAATATGACTTAAATGGTGTATATCAGTGAATATGATATAAATGGTGTGTGTATCGATGAATATGATATAAATTATGTATATCAGTAAAACAAATCGAGAACATTCCAAAAAATTCCCAAAAAATTCTATAAAATTCCAAAAAATTCTAAAAAATTACAAAAAAAATTCTAAAAAATTCCAAAAAAATTCCAAAAGATTCCAAAAAGTCTACAATATTACAAAAAAATTATAAAAATTCAAAAAAATCTAAAAAATTCAAATAAGTTCTAAATTCCAAGATTTTTCCAAAAAATTCATTACAAAATGAAAAATCTTAAAAAAATTCCAAGTAAATCAAATTTTTTTTTAATTCAAAAAAAATCTACAAAATTCGTTTACAAAATTCAAAAAAATGTTAATCCCCTTTTAATCTCCATTTTTGGGGTATTTTTGTCGGCCTGCAGGTATTGTTGTCGGTCTTTGAGGATTTTTGGCGGTCTTTGAGGATTTTTGCAGTATTTGGGTGTTTTTGGCGGTCTTTGGGGTCTTTGAGGTTTATCAAAATTCTTTAGAAAATGAAAAAAATTCAAAAAAACTTGTAAAAAATTCTAAAAAAATATTTTTAAATTAAAAAAACTGCACAATAATCAAAAAATTTTTTTAATTAAAAAATTTAACAACTAAAAAAAATCTAAAAAATTCCAAAATAATCTAAAACTTCTAAAAAATTCTAAATTCGATTATATTTTAATCCCCATGTAATCCTCATTTTTGGGGGATTTTTGTCAGTCTTTGGGTGTTTTTTGACGGTGTTTGAGTCTTTTTGGTGGTTTTTGGAGTGTTTGGGTTTTTTCCAAAAAAAATCTTTAAAAAATTTCAAATAATTCGAAATACTTGAAAAAAATTTGAACAAATATTTAAAAAATTCAACAAATTTCAAAAAAAATCTAATGAATTCCAAAAAGTTCTAAATTCTAAATTCGATTTTTTTAATCCCCATTTAATCCCCATTTTTGGGGGATTTTTGTCGGTGTTTGGAGGCTTTTGGCAGTCTTAGGGAATGTTTGTTGATCTTTGGGGATTTGTGTCAGTGTTTGGGTGTTTTTGGATATCTTATGAATAATTATTTAATTTTTCATAATTATGAAACATTTTCCAGTTTTTAGGAAAAATCGCAAAAAAACCCCATTATTATGAATAATTATTAATACTTATTAAATAATTATTCATAAGGGATATTCTTTGTCAAAACGGACAAAATTTTGCCTACCCCTCTCCGAATTGGCTGAAAATGGGTTAACTGGTCCCTTGTGATGTAAAAATAACCAGAAGAATGTTCCTAGAGCTCACAATGAAGTACAAATAGAAGTTTTTTAATATATCGTTTTTCAATAAAACGTTTTATTAACCTGTTCTATGGGAAAATTTAGTTACATTTGGTATCTATTGTAACTTGTAACATATTATACTGCTTTTGAGCCTCGCGCGACCGTACAAGGTCATTTATAAGGCCAAATCAACAAAAAAATGTTAACTAATCAGGTTTTCCGACTTCCCAACGACGTTAACAATCGTGCCGGGCCAGGCTTGCGTCGTCACAACAATCCCGAAATGAAACTCCGATTGATACCGGACCGACGTCGGAGGACGGGCCCGTCCGTTGCGGTCGTACTGGGCCGGTCGCCGACGTCATTCATTGTTGTATCTACTGCAGGGGATAGAATGGGTGGGATAAATAATGAAAAAACATGTGCGAATAATTTTTTCGAAACAGAACGGTATATTGCTGAGCAAAAAGTACAGTAATGAAAAAATATCAATCGTTATACCGCTCATTGTGAATATTGCCTTAAGTTTTTTTCCCCTGAACGACCTTAGAATGGGGCCCGGCACGACGTCGTCGTTTGGGCCCGGCACGATGTCGTCGGACGGGCCCGGCACGATGTCGTCGGACGGGCCCGGCACGATGTCGTCGGACGGGCCCGGCGCGACGTCTTCGGACGGGCCCGGCACGACATCATCGGATGGGCCCAGCACGAAGTCGGCTGACGGGCTTCGGACGACGTCCGTGGTTGGGCCCGGCACGACGTCGGTGGCCGGGCCCGGCATGACGTCGACGACCGGGCCCAGTACGACGTCGACGGACGGACCCGTCCGATGACGTCGTACCGGTATCAATCGAAGTTTCATTTCGGGGTTGTTGCGACATCGTTAGGCGACTGTCGGTACAGGCACGACTCCGAGGCGGTAGTAAATTTCTGCCTAGGAGGTCAATCAGGCGACGAAAATAAATTGAAGGTGAAGTTGCTATCTATTGGCTGTATTTATTAAAAAAAAGGTTCTCTAACTTGTATGATTTTTGGAATTTTGAAAAACCCAAACGTAAGATTGCCCCGATAGAACAAGATGTATATTATACATTAGGGTGTATCGAAAAATTTTAAATTGGTCGGCGAGGGCAAAAAATTGAAGATTAGTATCACAGAAGTGCCTGTGCAAACCGATTCGAATATTGATCAAGGTCTAGAGGGCGCACCGAGCACTCAAAAATGCCATTTTTAGCACTTTTTTCATATAATGGCCTAAAAATGTTACAAAAAATTTTGGGACCGGTCTGTAACTCTGGGTTTTTATGCCCACATAAAAATGCAACATTTGTACCGTAGAGAGATTCAGATTGAATCACTTGACGTTTATTTATAAGCAAATGAAAAAGCTGTTTTTTCAGGTTATTGCAATAAAGCGATAATTTCACTTATTTCCGACCGATCCTTGTCAGGTTTCTTTGTGTTTTATAGCATTTGATCGTTTTTAAAGCACACAATTTTAAACTTACATGATTGCATTGAAGTTATTCGGAAAATTTGATTTTTAAGGGCTTAGGCCACTGTAAAGCTCCAAAAAAGGTCTGTTTTACGAGTTTTTTGTTAATATGAAAATCGGTCACGGTCTTTACTGAACATGTTTTGACATGTATTTCGCAATTTTTTCAGTACTTAATACCTAAAACGGAAAGCGCTGCTGTCGAGTAAGTGAAAAACTGGTCAAATGACTCAAATCGGGCTAGTCTAAACATTACTATAAAACTCAGCACGGGACGTATACATTTCAGCCCCAAAACATTTCAGCCCCGCATACATTGCAGCTTCACATACATTTCGGCCTCGTATACATTTCAGCTCTGAAACATTTCGTATTTCGTACAATCTGTACATAACAGATTCAATACATTTCAGCCTCACATACATTTCAGCCTCATATACATTTCAACTCGCAACTTTTTATACTCCAGACATTTCGTACACCATGCCTAACATCTCCGCATACATTTCAGCCTCGCATACATTTCAGCCTCGTCTACATTTCCTCTGGGATATATTTGATACAAAACACATTGTATGCACCATACATTTCAACCCCTAAACATTTCAACCTCGCATACATTTCAGCCTCGCATACATTTTAGCCTCGTATACATTTCAACCTCGCATTCATTTCAGCCTCGCATACATTTCAGCCTCACATACATTTCAGCCTCGCGTACATTTCAGCCTCGCATACATTTCAGCCTCGAACACCAGAGTCGAACACCAGATCTCTCGATTGCCGGTCGAGTGCTCTAACCATTAAGCTACGCTAACCGACGGCATTTTCCTCGTCGAAATCTCCTCTAATTTGCTTACCTGAGTTCGTACATTGAACTTTGTTTACATCGCGTCAAATCCGATCTAAACGCGTGTTTGATATTAGACTTTATATTAACGACACAATTCGAGTTTCTATTAATTTGGGATTAACGATCGATTTTAGTGTCAAATTAATTATTACAACATAGCCCGCATGGTGAGCGTGGATTCAATGTTGCATAATTTTTATAGATTATTTAGAGGAATAATTTCGACGAAAAAAATGTCGTATAGCTAGCACTGGGAGTCGAACTAATTTGCTTACCTGAGTTCGTATAATTGAACTTCGTTTACATCGCGTCAAATCCAATCAAATTCGCGTTTAGATCGGATTTGACGCGTGTAATTTGCATGAGAAACAATTCGAGTTTCTATTAATTTGGTATTAACCATCGATTTTTAGTGTCAAATTAATTATTAACTCGAATTCGTTAAAATAAAGTCTAATGTTTATGATATTATTGATATCAAATGCAAAAAAAAAACATTTTTGACAAGCTACCGGTACCGTAATTTTTAATAGATTTATTTCGATTCTCCTCCCATTTGTTCCTGATATCTAGGAGAACAAATTGTCTAGACGGAATTTTATTATTAATTAAAATAAGAAAGTTATAGCCATATTTGTAAGACTCTTTGTATCAGAAAAAGGGGTCAACATCGGACTACTTTTAAAGTTAATTGTTAGTAACTTTGTTTAGAAATAAAATATCCAAAATCCGCCTAGACAAATTGTTCCTCAAACATTTCTGTGTAAATTAAAGAAAACAGTAACCAAATCCGTTGAAAATTACAGAATGGGGAACAGTTCGAAGCTGGGAAAACAAGAGAAATAAACACTCAAGATATTCGCGTTTAAAGTTTTATTTATGTAATATCAGGTGTTTTATTAAAAATTTCCCCTTGTGGAAATGAAAGTCTGAAAAAGTCTGAAAAACACTGAAAAGGTCTGCAAAATGATCTGCAAAAGTCCGCAAAAAGTCTGCAAAACAGTCTGCAAAACAGTCTGCAAAAGTCTGCAATAATCTGAAAAAGTCTGAAAATGTCTGTAAAAAGCTCTGAAAAGGTTGTCAAACTGGGACTTTAGTCTGCAGAGATATGCAGACTTTGAGGAAGGGCAATCTGTAGAAAGTCTGCAAAAGTATGAAATCAGCTGCCAATCTCTGATACTCGGTTTTTCAGAGAGTTTCAGATTTGATATCCAAGGCGACCTCGTCTTGGGTTTCAAGTTTGCAAATCTCTGAGAAATGCTGAAAAACCGAGTATCAGAGTTTTGGAACTGATTTCAGACTTTTTCAGACTTTGTATAGATTGCCCTTCCTCAAAGTCTGCATATCTCTGAAAAGTCCCAATTTGACAACCTTTTCAGAGCTTTTT
>JABFPB010007814.1:0-10658 GCA_022817645.1 Ceratoteleas bidentatus | reverse complement strand
ATTTTTATTAGATGAAAAATTTCTTTCCAGAAAGACAATTAAATTCTCTGGATCGTAAACGGAATTGTATGCAAAAATGGTGCGACTTTTCAAAATGGATAATTCGTTACGAAATCCTTCTTTAAAGGGATTGACAAATTGAAATAATTAACATTTGAAAAAAATTGTAGCATACGATTTTATGGTATAGTTTTTTTCCTCTTTATTGTTTGAATCAGAAAGTTTCACTCCGTTTTACACCGCAATATAAAATGTGTAATATTGCAGCAAAAATGTTTGCTGAATGTACGGACTCGCTTAAACAATAATAATTCTTCAAGCGAAGCGTAAATAAAGATAATTCAGCATCTCATCCGCATGACGTGGTTGACGAGATCCCGCGACGATTGCTGTCTTCTGTGAAATGAATGATTTGAAATGACAAACAGATAATTGAATTACCATCATAAAACGATGGATGGACAAGCATATTTAACGATCATTATTACAATTGCGGAAACTTCGCTCCATTGAGTTATCAGTCGAGTGTAAAAATTTATTACTTTACGAAGTTGCTCGTCTTTCTTAACCTTACTTCGGAGAAAAGTTCATCTTCCCAATGATATAATAATATCGTTTGATTTTATGATATTAACACGTGCGAGTTTTTTAGAAATATCATAATAAATTTACAAATATAATGAGTATTTGTATAAATTATTTTAATTTCATATTTCTTGTTTTGTTTCAGGTGATCCTTTGAGGGTCGGAATGGACCTCACCATAGCAAGCTTCGATGCCATCTCCGAAGTGAATATGGTATAGTAAAAATTGTACTTTTATATAGTTAAATTTTATAGTTTTTTACGTGTTGAGTAAATTGATGTATAGAACCAATGCAATGACAATTGTCGAGGAGCAGTTGTTGATAATTACATTCATATATAGTTGCACAGTATTCCTATATGCAACCCAAAAACAGCTGCAAATAACCCGAAAAAGACACACGTCATCATTTCCTCGTATCGTAAATTTTGTTTGCACCCGGAGCACATTATCGGCACTCGCGAAAAACTCAAGACGCGGAGATTGATTCTGCACATCCATTCACGCTAATGAAACACCCTAATAGCAGAGAATATATTCAACTCTTCAAAATTCACTCGTTAATTTTTCGAATCAAAATTTTAACTGATTCAAATTCTAATTTTGCTTAAAACACATTTTTTATAACTAATGTTTATAAAAAATTGCTGATATTCTGATACCAAACTTTAAAATATTCCTGGCTTACGAAACTACGAAAAAGGTAGAAGTAGAAAAGCGGTTAAATAATCCGAAAATCAATGCGATGAATATGGAAAATATCGTCTAAGTAGATTCGAGGAATATTCGAAGTATTTCGAGTTATTAGGAGAGTGCTGCCAGGAGACTGACGTAATTGAATTAGAGTAACGTTAGGGAATTGGTTCCTGACGTCAAATTAGAACAGTTGTTTAGATGCACACGCCATGTACCTACAGGACGAACCGATGCTATGATTCCACAGGATTATACGATAACGATGTACCTGAATCAATACTGGAAAGATGAGAGGCTCGCATTTTCGCACGAGGCCGAAATTCTGACTCTGAGTGGTGACTTCGCCGAGAAGATTTGGGTCCCCGACACGTTCTTCGCCAACGACAAAAATAGGTACAGAATATCAAGTATCATTTTTAATTTAAGGAGACAATTTACTGTTTTTGAACAAATCAACTAACTGTTGCAATTCTAAAAAAGTAATACGGTTGTCTAACTCCAAAATCTGTAATCTTTGCCCCCTTAAAATTTAACGTAAGAAACTGATGATAGGCTATGCTGGTTGGTTCTCTTATATACTAACTCAATATCTGATTGTCTCAAACGTAGATCATAATTGCTGATTGGTTCTCTTATAAACGGATCCTAATTGATGATTGATTCTCCATCATTGATGATTGAAACCATTATCTTGTTGCTGATAATTTGTTTACTTAGTCTGTAGGCAACGTAGGCTAATTTTTCAAGGCCATTTCTCCATCTAAAATCCACTTGCTCTCAAGCAATAGTAGCTTCCTCGTGCAAGTCTTCTTGTTGTCTTTGAAGGTCAAACCAAGACTCCCATATGAGCCACTCGAAGACACGACTCACTCATCACTGCATATCAGATTAGACCACAAGCAGGTCACCCGGCGTAATCGCTTACACTCGACTGGGTCGGATAACTGCTTGTTGGTCGTTTCAGGCTCTTCCACCACCAGTAAAAAAGTCTGCGATCTCTGTCTTCGGGGCAGGCAGGGTGAACCATCTAAAGTTAACCTGTCTCGTCAACCAGCAAGAGTCCTAATCCTATATTTCACCATGCACCTGCCAGAAAATATACTTAGAGTCTATACTCATTTTTTCACCATCTCAGATCCTAAGACAGGAAAACTTGATCTTTTAATGGTTGATTCAAGTCTACATTTCCAAGCTCCAAAACTTAAGTAATGCCATTCCATTTTAACTTTAATGAATGTTTCTGATCCAAAGTCACAGATGGTTCAACCCTTCATTTTCAGACTCAAAAAATTAATTCATTAAATTAGACCTCTCGATCTCATTCGACTCACTCAATGGAATTCTTATTTTCCTAGTAGAACTGATAAAATTCTTGAGATTTCCTGTTTTGCTGAAACGCAGAGGGCACGTATCAACAAACCGATCAATTGTCTTAGCCCATTGCTCAATAAGTCACATCGGTATCTCGGGAGTAATGAAAAAGTGTCGAGATATAGCAATGCATTAGACACGCGGGAGGAGCGGGCACTAGATAGTTTGAATCGATTTGTTCGGCGGTATATGCACATGTATAGATGTGGGTTAACAGCAGCTCATGCAAAACAGTTCTCTTTTAACCGAGGACATTCTCTCTTGCGGCACTCTGACCCCATTTTAAAATGCTACTGCAAGAACCGTCGGGCTCCAAATTTTCTGCCGCCGTATCGCAGCACAAAGCGAATAAATTACCAAATCAGCGTGACTCGAGCGATCTTCCTTAAACTTTTGTTGACGCTTCAAGCATCAACAGTCGGCTTCCCCTTCTTTTTCGCCAAGTACTGCTGCAATGAAATTCACGAATATGAGACGAATTTGCACCTATAATCCCTACCAATTACAACCCAGCACTCTGAAATCTTTTTATCAAACGCGTCCAAGAAAATTTAATTAAACTCAGAGAAACTCTGGTCAATTTAAGGAGTTTAAGCTAATATATTGCTTTTTAGACTCGATATAAACTGTGCCTAATAAGGGTTAAAAAAAAGTGATATCCAAAAGCATTTTAGAATGTCAATTTGCTATCGTCTTTGGGAGACTTCAAAGTATCGATTGACGATTTCCAGCGCCGTTTTTCCCGCTTTTTCGTTCTTTCCGAAATCCTTTGTAATTGTACGTGTTCAATGTCCTTATTCTTACCGTTGGCAGCTTTTTACACGACGTAACGGAGCGCAACAAACTCGTGCGATTGTCGGGCGACGGATTGGTCACATACGGAATGAGATTTACGACGACACTGGCCTGCATGATGGATCTGCATTACTACCCACTCGACTCGCAAAACTGCACCGTTGAAATTGAAAGCTGTAAGTCTTTGTGGCCGAATTGGTACCGAGTTTTCTCCGCGAGTTACGGATGGATGAAGTTAATTTAAAATTGGAGTTCTCACTTCACTGAGAAAGAATTAAGAGATTTGCTAAAAAGAGTTTCATTAGTAGAAAAAAAAAGAAATTTTTACGTACCTTCTTAAAACAGTCTATTAACCATGACAGGAATCCTTTCATGTTAAAATTTCCCATTTAATATTTGGACCAGAGGAAAAATCTTTTTAAGATGAACAGAAATCTATTTACAATGAAAGGAATACTTACAGTTATGATTTTTTGTAGAAAGATCGAATGTTCTCAAACATCAAAAAGTTCAATGAAACAAATGTGATTCCTCTACTTTGAAGTTTAAAGTTTCAGTAATTTTCTTTCCTTTGGTACTTTGCTAATTATCGTTACAACTTAATAAATGAGAGCTGGAAATGAGGAAGTTTGAATACGATGCTACACGAAATAATTGTCCTATTTCCACTTCGATTTTAGTTTAGAATACATGCATTATGTGAAAGGATAATCTGCGAGTACCATTCTTTGTTTATTTTCGAACGTTGCCTCATAGGGAGTTTATACTCGAATGCAAAGCTCGATTTGTGTTACTTTGAGTAAAACGCGGAGCTTCAGACCAGGCTTTTGTTTTATTGTCTCACATCCAGGATACCAACGTATCCCAAATATTTGCACTGAATCTTTGAACCTATCATCGATTTCGGGTATATCATCCGATACCGTACACAAACCAAATTACACTTACGTAAATTACATTTATATATTTCAAATTACATTTTTGCCAAGATTTAGCCATTATTTACTTCCTATTCCAATTGTTTTACTTTTCAACAATTTATTAGATATTGCTACTTACATGATATTTGTCGTGCGTTAATATTAAATTCAAACAGAAAATTTGCATGGGCACAATTTTTAAGCTGCCAGAGGGAGTTGCGGTTAATTTAAAACATTCATAACGCGAAATTTCGCGGCGCGGATGTTTGCTCCAACCGCAAAACCGTTTTCGCTCATTTCGCGAGTTTTCGAGTTTTGAACTTAATTATTCGAATTGTCTCAAACTACGAATGCAGGTTTCCACTTACTGGAAAATCAAGTTGACACGTATACATTTCTGTTTAAGTCACCTTGAATCAAAGTTGAAACTTCGGATTTTCGTTTGACCGTTAAGAAAACTGATAATGACGAATTTGAAAATTTACTCTACATTTAAAAGTTGTTTCTCAGAAAACTTCGTAATTTCGACGAGATTCATTTTGGAATCATCGAAACTTGGACAAAACTTTCAGGAGTTAAAGGTGAATCCTCAGTGGGAAAGTTTCAGGAAATTTTGCGACATCTAAGATTTTGTGTTTATGTATAAAAGTTAAATTAAATGTTTAAAAAAGTAATATATTACTATTTAACCAATTCACACCAAGACGAAACAATTAAATTCAATTGCTCTCAGGCTACACATAAAACGTTCATTGATTTTCCCCCTTTATTCGATTAATCAAAGAAATGAAAAGCCAATAATTTAAAAGCAATTGATTATTAACACCCAATGAGCCGTTCGAAAAAAGCGCAAGGCTATGAAAACGCGTCATCAAAAACGCGCCTTTTTTCAGATGGTTACACCGTCCGCGACGTCGTGATGTACTGGAAAGAGACGCCAGTTCGAGGTGTCGAAGAGGCGGAATTGCCGCAGTTTACGATAATAGGATACGAAACGAACGACCGCAAAGAGAAACTCGCGACTGGCATTTATCAGAGGCTGTCGCTCAGTTTCAAGCTCCAGAGAAACATAGGTTATTTCGTGTTTCAAACGTACCTCCCAAGTATATTAATCGTGATGCTCAGCTGGGTGAGTTTTTGGATCAATCACGAAGCGACGAGTGCGCGTGTTGCTCTAGGTAAGAACACCGAATTTTAATCAAAAATAAATTGGCAAAATTAGCTTTATCATGAAGCAGCAATTAAATTATTTGGGAAGATATCAATTTGTA
This sequence comes from Ceratoteleas bidentatus, assembly GCA_022817645.1. NCBI lineage: Eukaryota > Metazoa > Arthropoda > Insecta > Hymenoptera > Scelionidae > Ceratoteleas > Ceratoteleas bidentatus. The sequence goes on along the minus strand of JABFPB010007814.1, from coordinate 5,020 downwards.
TGTGTAAGTCAACATTTTTTCAAAAAGGGACAGGCTTTAATGCGTGTTTGGGTGGTTGAATGGTCGACATTATGCAGGGGTTGAATTACAAACAATGAGTTAAATCATTGGATCGTTATGAATGATTTGAATCAATAGACTGAAAACAATTATTTAAATCATTTGATTAAAACAATTATTTAAATAATTGGATTAAAATCAACAATTTAAGTCCTTAGATTAAAATCGGTAGTTTAGTAAGGAAAAGGAGATGAATCGTAAATTATTAAAATTGTTTCTAGAAGAAAGTATCCGAAAAGCGAAAATAGTGTCAATAATATTTATAAATGGCCACTAAAACTCTATAATTCGAAGGCTGCCAACAAATATTGCATCCATTTTGTAAGATTTATTGGCGCATTTGGCAGGACGAGTGAATTTGGCGGGTTCGGTTATTAGGTTGAAAAAGTCGATTTTCATGATTTTCAGATAATTCTTAATTAAGAAAATCCACTTAAAAATATTCCTACGTTAATGACACGAATAAAAGTTAAATTGTCGCATTCCTGTATAATTCCATCAAACTGTAGATAATGTCAAGGTCTATTTTTTGAACAGTTTAAAATCCATCTTCTCAGTTTTTTTAACCATTTGGATTTTTTCCTTGACGATTTTTTTTATTACATAAAACTGATCCCCACAGGAATCACGACGGTTCTAACGATGACAACAATATCAACGGGAGTGCGAAGTTCCCTGCCCCGAATCAGCTACGTGAAAGCCATCGACATTTATTTAGTGATGTGCTTTGTGTTCGTATTCGCCGCGCTGTTGGAATATGCTGCGGTTAACTACACGTACTGGGGTGCGCGAGCGAAAAAGAAAACCAAAAAGAAGGACACCGAGGACAAGAAATCAATGTCATCCAAACTCGGTACTCATTTAGACACTGAGCTATATTTCAAAATACTTTTAAACTCTGGGCTGATACTGGTTTTTGACTGTAATTTTGGTACTCTGTAATTCTAAATTTGAAAAGCGGAGTGAATAATGGATATATTACTGCAATTCAAATCAGAAGACGTTTCCACATTATATTGTTTGAAGTAAGACATTTTAAGATCAGTTGGCAAATTTGATATTTTGTTAATGGCTGGTTTTGGGTTGAGTAGAATGTAAAAAATTGTGTTATTTAGGATGGACGGGAGGGAATTCGCGTTGCTCAACATTGTGTTTACCTGAAGCTTTCTCAAATATTAACGGAATTTGGTCGAAAACTAGTTTCACCACGTGTGCGAGGAGCGTGTTCGAGCGACACCCCCAAAAACCACATGACCAAGTATCGGCATCGAAGTTACATATTTCCCCAAAGTTTCACAAGGTGGCTTAGTTGGAAGTTAAAGAATTTGCCGTTACAAAATTTGAAGATACAAAAATGAGATAGCAAGGTTGAATGCAGAATTTGGGGTTTCGGAGAAAATATGACAAGAAGTTTAGAATACATACCATCGTATATATCGTTGTATGGTCTTTTATGTTTTTCATGCATTTATAATAGAATTACCCAATTACAGTAAATCTATTACTTTAAATCAACTAAAATTAGAATCAACTAAAGACCTTCTAATTATTTTAACTGGTTTGAATTCACTTATAATTCAATTACGACTTATAAAAGTGCATTGTAACTCCATTTAGCTTCCAAAACCAAATATAGATTCTAAACTAAAAAAATTGAAATTATATTCATTTAAATCAACTAGAATCATTACTTTATGAAGGACTCCGTCTGATTCAAGGTAGCAAGGCTAGTTCTCCGTTCCCTGGCTCTACAGATGCAGATATTATCGAGCTGCAGGACATCAGGATGTCGCCATTGCCGAGTATAAGGAGCAGATCCGGGTTGTCGAGTAACGCCGGAACTCCTGGTGGAAGGGAACACGACCCATCAAAATTCCCTCCGAGCTTTCGAATATCGAGAGTCCAAGCGACGGGGTACAATACACGAGGCAAATCTACTGGTCTCAGATACAGGGGAACGAGGTCACAGAAGCCAAAGGTACAATTTAATCATTATAACCATTTATTTCCTACTAGAATGCCTTCCCTGTCAGTCGATCTACTCGATTCCTCTTGTCACCAGAGGATTCTCGGATTGGTACATGGAATCATCTGTAGAAGATAATATCCAAAAAGAGGAAGAAGGGATACATTGAGAATCGTGTTTGAACTAAATTTGAGAAAGTGAAGATGGACAATCAGGAGAAAAAAGACTTTTGATTTTGGATTAGTCGGACTTCCCTCTGGAGGAAACCTGCATTGGTTTCCACAATGCAGCCATTAACTCTTATGCAGACACTGGTTAATCAAATTTCAATAATCCTATCTCATTAAGGGACAATGCAACCAGCTTTAATAGCCAAAATCACTAATTACTGCCCGATTCCCCTTCATCCTCAATTTCAGTTTCTGCATTCACCTTCATTACACCATACTTTTTTAAACGTATTCATACAGTATTGATCCTATAAACTCCTATTTGAAATCGGTTATTTGAAGAGAATTATTAAGAAGTCAAGTGAATGTAAAGCTGGGAAAATTATGTAGTTTAAAATGTAGTGAAATATCCAGTTCATGAAGATACGTATTCAATAAATTTCCCAAGCATGTATACGCTGAATATTGGTTCAATATTTGCGCGCTATTTCGGAATTTAGTTTACACTATGCGAATGATACGAATAGTTTGACCAAATATCCACTAATATTTGTTCAACGAATTACAGAATGATGAAAGGCACTGGAAGCCTTTTATATCAACAGAAAATGCAATACAAACTATCGATAAACAAACTGAGTGACACATCGAGCAAAATATAGAAAATGAGGCTAAAACTATTTTGACCCTAACCTCCAAAATTTATCAAGAAAAACTGTGAAGAATTTAGGAATCAAAGATAGATGATTCTGCATTTGTTTACATCATTCTCAGCATATCTCAATGTTACATAAGAAGGTCAATTAATAATCCAGATTAGAGAATCCGACTTAAGTGACTAACTATTCACCCCTTCTAAATCCATAAAACTCAAACAATTCCCGCATAAACGATCAAATTTTTCCAAATTTTCTTTTACCCCAAAACTTCCCCAAAACTCTATTTCCACAAACCAAATCTATTCGATTAATTTTTCTGCTGATTCACAGTTTCGATCCATTACCTTCCCAACGGCCAAAACAAACTGTCCTGCTTCGAGACCCGAATTTAAAACGGTCCATTTATAAAATTCATCCCGAATCATCAAAACGCCTACTACCAAAATAATGCTGACGAATTCGTATCGTCCAAAAGTCAGATTGAATGCGGAAACAGTGCGACTCCCAAGCGTAACGTCATACACGCGATTAACCCCGCGATAAAGTGATGCACGCGATGCGAAGACAATGCATCTGCGCAATCGGAGGAGTCATTAGCAGATTACGCCGCGGAACTGGAATACGCAGTAGCCTACATGGGGTATCTTATCAGCGCCGCGGGCGATTCGTTTTTCGCGCACGGCAAATAAACGGCAGATTGTGCGGAGGAAAAGACGCCGCAGATTTATGGCCACGAGATTGACTGCTCGTTTGTTCGATCGACACTTGTTGCGCGATGACGGCAGAATGTGATGGCGTTAAGCTAATTCACCGATCCATTTTGCGTAATTGATTTCGAGATTTATGGTCCGTTTGAATGGGAAAAAGGGGAATGACAGACAGGGGAAAGAATCCATATCTTGAAGGGTCTTTAAAGTGTTTTGAGGTATTGAGGATTTGGAGAATTGGATTGTTAAGAGACGAGGAATGAAATCTTGACTGAAAGTACATTCTGGTTCTCCAAATTGAAGATTGGGAATTGATACTTTCACTTATTCATTCCTAATTTAGAAATTAAAGAAACTAATTATAAGTAACTAACTTAAGTATTTGTAAAACTTTGTGACTAGTTTCTGACCGTTGAATTAAAAAGGAAAAAATGTGGAGACATTGATGCTGATTCAACATCGCATCGATTTTTCGACATTTTTGAACGAGAACCTCCCCTTAAACTTCAAAATGCAATCACCAATGCACCTATCCAATTTCCAGATGTTCCACGCGATTCGCAGAGGAGCTTCAGTGCTGAAGGCGTCGATGCCCAAAATCAAGGATGTCAATATAATAGACAAGTACTCGAGGATCATATTTCCGGTAAGCTTCATGCTGTTCAACGCAGTATACTGGATCTTCTACGTGCTGTGAAAACCATGAAACTGGAATGAACCCGAAAATCGTACGCCTAAGGTGTACCAGATGGTCGACTCGAATCTCGCACCAGAATCCGAAAATGCTTGGTCCATCGTTCGGACCAAGACGGATCGATGCGCCATCATCGAAAATCAAAGCACGTGGCGAACGTTACGAACGGGTCTGTTTTAGTCAACCAGCATAGAGTACTCATTCGTAAGTGTACACATAGGAAGTATAAATATATGTATATTATAGTAACTCAACCAGACCCAACGGACACTTTTATCCGAATGAACGGCAAGGAATAGAGCCAGTTTAAAATTTCCAACCAGATTCCGACCTGATTCCGAAACGATTCCGACCCGATTCCATGCCGGTTTTTCCCGGTCCCATGCCGGTATGTGGTCGGAATCGGATCGGAAATTATATATCGAAAAATGTTTTTACAAATATTGCAAACAAATTTCCAAATGTTCTACATTTTTCAAATTAAAAAAATTTGAACATTTTTTGAGAACTTTTGAAAATTAAAAATATGGACATTCCATATGGACAAAATATTGGCAAAATTTAAAAAAAGGATCTAAAGCCATATTCAACAATAATGCTGGTTGTCTTAGCAATAATCGATACGTTTATTCTGATCTTCTGATCCTAGAACATCACCATTGTAAACAGATTAAGGTATTTGCATAATGAAGGGCCGTAAATTTGGGGTGCCAAGAGAAATATTTGTATAATTACAAAGATTTATTGTATATTTGGGTACTTTC
>JABFPB010007813.1:0-10662 GCA_022817645.1 Ceratoteleas bidentatus | reverse complement strand
TTAGAACGATGTTGGGACGATGTTAGGACGATGATAGTCCTAAATTCGCCGTCAGGGATGCTTTTTAGACAGGCGGCCCAACTTACCTGCACCGTTGGGTAAGTTGGGCCTTTTGCACATTTTTATAAAATGCTTTATTTGTTGTTAAAATGCTCGTTGTTGGGTTTGAAACTTCACCCAATTGAAGATAAATAAACAAATTGTCAGAACACATCGACATTAATGCAAAAAAACAATATTAGGCAATAGTGTGACCGATTTCCCTTAGGGGGCCCACCATACCCTATTCTCCCCTATGCTACGCACTGCCAATTTTGCAGAAAACTTTTTTCCGCGAAACAAAAAAGCGCGCATTGTTTGACCGCGCACAATTCAAAAGCCGCGCCACTCAGTCGTCAGCCTCGGCGCGCACGTATCGCAGCCCGGTTTGAACGGTGGGCTGGCTCGGTGGTGGTCGCGGCTGGCTCCTGTCCCGTCCGGATGACGCTATATAGTCGCACGTCCGTGTTTTTGTCGTTAAAGTCCAGTTAAGTCGGTGTCGGTGGTCCCGTGTCAGCCCGCTCGGTCACGTTTTCGCCCGCGACTTGGTCAGCGTGTAATTGGCCGCGCAAGGCGCAACCGCGGAACCGGTCAGTCGTACGGCACAGGTTCGATCGCAGCTCAGCATTCGGCCAGCACGATGGTCCTCAAGATCTACATATCGGGCATCAGCGGCAACAAGGAAGTGAGTCCGGCGTTACGTTCGGCCGATTCGCTCGCCGCGATCGGCCGCACGCTTCTATTGACATCCAACGTCGACCATTCGACCGGCCGATTCGAGCCGCAGCCAACCGATCGTATCGGGTTACCGACACGCGACCTTCTCGCAGTTAAGCGCCAGCGCTATTTCTGCTTTTTCGGTGGTTTGTTTTTGTTTGCGTTTTTTATCGCCCGTTTTTTCAGCGCTGCGCTTTTCGAGAGAAAACGCGTCGGGCACCCAAGTGAAAGACCAAATGCCTGGAGTGAAACTTGAGGCTTTCGGTTGTTGCGAAGATAAACATTTTCCGATTAAGTGATTTATCGGTGTGTTGCGGTTTGGGAGCTCAAGTGAACGGGAAACAAATTGGGAGTTAAAAAAGTGCGAAGTCTGCTCGGAAACGGACTGGTTTTTCGCGATCCGTTCGGCTGGCTGCACTCGGGTTTCCGGATTAATATCTGTCAAGAATCCAAGAATAATAAATCGCGGCTTTGAGAAAACAACAAATCACTTCGTGATAGTATCTGCGGAGGCTTAGCGAGACGAGTCGTGCGCCAATTCACTTTCGCGTTAACTTGAAAGTTAATTGTCTTGATAATTCATCCGGTAATCCGGACTGAGTGCTTGGGAATGTTGGATTTGCACCTTTTCGAGAACTGGTGATTTTGAGGTCTTTTGGTATTTCCAGTTGGTATGGTTGGTGGGTTTTGCAAATAGAATGCTGATGAAGTAAGGTGTCCCACATGTGTGGCTATTCGGCGAGCCGATGCAAGTGTCAAAAAAATGTCACGTTCGACGTACGCTCGCGGCATTTTTTGCTTTTAATGAAGCGTCAACGATTCCGCCTTGGCATTCGGTCAGGATTGCGCTCACTGTTTTGATACGGTTCCGCGTCGATTTAAAATAGGTGTTTAAAAGGAAACTGATTTTGATTATGTAAATGTTTATTGGTTGTACATTTTTTATATTAAAGATTTTCTTAAATTCTGGTCAATGTTGATTACAATTGACCAGATTTTAAGAAAATCTTTAATATAAAAAATTGGCTCATCAGTAATATTTAATTACGTTTTGAAAATTAATCAAAGGTTCCAATATAGCAATTTGAAAACATTTGAAATAGCACTGGCTTAGTGCAGTTACTTGTAAATAATCCTTCAATTGATCGTAAATCATCATTTGCACATTCGAAACAATAAATTGGGTGGATCATTTTACCTCTGATTTATTCAATGATCATAATTTCAACCATTTATCACACATATATCAGTACAGAAATATGCTTATAATAGCATCATCTTTCGTGCGCATGTATACATATTGAAATTGTCAGTGCATTCCCTCTTGTATAATTAGATTGAAAATGCGGAGCCAGTTGCCCGTTGTCGTTGCAAACATAAAAGTATTAAAGTCACCCAATGTATGATTCAAAATGCACTGACGTTTAACGCACAAAGAAGAAAAACGTTCGTCTTTGTTTCACTTTTTTATCTCTTTTGTTTGAAGCAGATTAGCACCAAAAGGAAACATTAAAGTTTGAAATTTCCATTAAATAACATCGTACCGATAAGTAATAGATATTTATAGTGTGTAGTCATAAAAACCACGTACTTTCACATTATCGATTTCAAGTAAAGTGCAGGAATTAAATATAGGAACATGTGAAAATACATGCAATGTCAAAGTCACTGCTGATCTCCTTATAAGAAGCAATTAAAATGACATTACCTTAACTTTAACTGAAGTGAAATACTGAAATGGTTTTTTCCCCGACATTCTCCTTATATGGAAACAAACTAAAAGTCTTTTATTTCATACGTTTTAAGTATTCTTTTTGTTAGAAAAAAGATCTGAATCATTTGTGATTGTGAAATGGTAATTTCAAAGAAAATTCAAAGTATTTTATACAAAAAGCATTGGAATTGATTGATTTATTTTACTGTAGGAAATTTGCATAGAAAATGATAGAAAGCAACTAAATACTACTGTCCGTTAGAAAATTTCCAATCAATTCCAACACTATATTTGTATAAAATACTTGAGATTTTCTTTAAAATTTCCGTTTCACATTCACAAATGCTTTCTGCATTTGTTTAATAATTAGAATTTTCAAGGACCTTTAACACATGAAAGAAATTGCGCAAACATGATATCAACACATATATTGAAAACATTTTTTCAGGTGAAAAAACGACAGCAACGAGTACTGATGATATTAGACAGTAAAAATGTACAATACGAAGTGATAGACATAACCGAGCCGGGAAAGGAACCCGAGAAAGAGTTTATGCAGGCTAATAGTAATTCGCGGGACAGCAAATACCCGTTACCTCCTCAAATATTTAATGAGGACGAATACTGTGGGGTAAGATTTGATACTTCTATCATTCATCTAATCTCCGCAATACATCCTGACTGCATTTCACCATTTCAATAACAATTTCATTAAGAATGCAACGTTGATTTGTGTCGCAGGACTATGAAGATTTTGATTTGGCAAACGAAAACGACGAACTCGACGACTTCCTTAAATTCACTCCCGTTATTAGCTCAGCGGAAGGCACTGTAGATAATAAATCGCAGAGTAAAACCGTTCAACATAATGGAAATACATCTAGTCGAGAGGTACGTTAATAATGTTTGCATTAGTGAGGAAATTTCTTTGTGTTACAATTCAGACATTTAATTCGATTTTGCTTTCACTTGCAGCCTTCTACGGATAAGGAAGTGGCAACGCAGGATTTATTAGATAGGTAAATTATTTATTTTTATGCGCAAAAGAAACTAAAATCAAATGAATGCGATTTTCAAAGCCCCAATTTATAACTGGTTTGCTTTGACATATTTTTATATTATTTTGTAAAGAATGGTTTTAACAAAGGGAAAACATTTCCATACAAAGGGAAAACGTTTAATTAGTTTCAGTGAGCACAAAGCAATCAATCATTTCAGCAATGTTGTTCAATATTTACAAAAGAATTGAATAAAATGCGTTAATGGGTTTCCCGTTGTGCTAAAAAGTAAATGTAACTTTATGGTTTTGTCTCGTCATATAAATGGTAACGCAATCTGAGTTCATTCAGTAAAAAAAACGTAATTTCCTGTATATCATGTTTGATAAGTAAAATCTCACAGCCTTTAAAAAAATGTCTCTGCTTATAATGACTGGAAATGATTCATGGTATTTGTTAGTACAATTGACTCATCTGTTGGTTATTTTTAAAAATGGTAATATAGGCTTCAGTAATATGAAATCAACGTAAACTTAAAATATGTTAAATAAAACAATTTTCACTTGTAGAAACACATTATTTATTTGAGCAAGTCAGCTCATGATGTTAAACAAGTTAACAAATTGAGGTCAGTGAATGATGATAAACAGACTTTTTCGTCAAATAAAATATGATTTCAGATACCAGTTAGTCATTAGAAAGCGTATAGTATTAACCCGAAAAAAACGGTCTTGCGCATAATTGAATGAACAAAAAAGTGGCATCGAAATACAACTCCTGGTCCGTCCAGAGTAGCGACTTTGACGCAATTGCACAAATTTGAGGTCATTGACAATCTTGCGCCAATATTCCGCGATTTCGAAATTAATTGTATGCAATTAAGAAGAAAGTCTGTGAAGCCGTAAATGGTCGATTGCGTTTATTGCTGGCTTCTGAAAGAAGAAGTCGATACACTTAATTGTTCTTTTCCACGTATCAATTCGAAATAGACAACTCCAAGAATCGAGCATGTGAGGTCCGAATTATACGGCTTCTGATTAGTTCATTCCATTGCATAACAACAACAATCGCACCAATCACTTTCTTATTTACTCATAAACAGTTGTTACAGTACCAGCAGAATTCGAAAAAAAATTGCATAGAAACAAATAGAACTGCATTGACAAATTGAATGTTCAAATAAAAAGTTAAATTAAAGATTGAGCTTGAAAAAAGGATGTACAGTTGCAACGTTGATTATTTTTATCTTCCAAAATGTCATTGATTTTTACCGTCTAGTTTTCGAGATATTAATTACTGAAAAGTGAAAGTTTTAAATTGAGCTTTAACATAAATGAATAATAGAATTTCATTTTATTTATATGTAATAATTCAATTAATATTTTTGGATACAAAAGTATCTAACAAATGGAATGTAAGATGATTATTAGAATTTACTATGCAGTATTGATGATCTGTGATTGATGAATAATGAATAAATTCTAAAAAATCTTAGCAAAATATTTGCTATGGTACAAAATAAAGAAATCTAACATAAATACAGCTTAAGTTTCAATGATTATAATTTTAATTTTATAAAGAAACACATTTAAAAAATATCTTTAGCTGTGATTTGCTTACACTAATTAACATTAAACAAATTTGAATTGTATCAAGAAAAACTTTTCCTAATGAAATTACCTGAACATGCATTATCAATTCAATAATATTTAGTACATATCCTGCTCATATTTAGTAATTATTCGTGCTATTACGGATATTATTCACCCTATCTGCAATATATAGATATATATTATAAAAGTTACGATATACGTTGTACCTTTTACGAAATGGTTTTCTCAATGTACTCATTTCTATCAAACATTCGTTGGAGGGAAACATTTCTTATACTCTGACATTGGTTTGACAATTCGTGAATGAGAAACCGAGCATTAACATATACCCGTCATTTCACAGTTCCAGAGATGACGGTGACGACGACAATCTGCTGGAAAGCCGAGACAACACGCAGATAAAAAGTTCGGACGACGCCGATTTAATAGAGGACAAAACCGACGACAAGTCCGACAATCAAGAGAAGGAGGAGTAGATAAGTCGTATTTATAACCCGAAATGAAAGTGGCGAAAAGGAAGAAAACGAACAAGCGAGGGGAAAAGAAAGCGAGCGAGAAAGAAAGGCAGACGAAAAGCGAGCTAAAAGGTATTGGTTGGTGGGGAAACAGCGTCCCAGTCTAAGCGTCTTGTCGCGCCGTCCTTCATTTGTTTTCCATGGATAAGCTCTTCTCTTTCGTGATAAAGCTTTTACGCGTCTTCTAGGATTTTAATGGCCAAACTGCGCGCAACTGCCAGACCTATTCTTACGACTATAATATTATTTGTATTATTTACACCTGTCTCACGAGGGCATATCACAAACACACACACACTCACACACACATAGACAAACAGAAACATACACGCAGACAGACCCATTTATTTACACGCGTACACAATGGGCAGACGTTTAATTTATAGATTTTATATAAATACGCATGTTCACAATCACACGTTCAAACCAAACGTTTTGTACGCGTTCAACGGAACAGTCCGATCGTATCGGGAAAGCTGCGCACGTTTCGACAAATTGTTAGAATACTTTGGTCGTGTCTCACTGGATTGGGATATTTTTGTATGGAATATTTGTATTGAGGAAACATCGTTGTAATTACTGATGTACATTTTTATTGAATGATTTTAATATAAATTTGGATATCTAAAAAGATTCCTACTCAACGCAGGCTCAATTTTAGTAGACCTTATCGTTATTGTCGTAGCAGGTTGCAGCAAGCACAAGACTGACATTGTACTTTTTCCGGGCCAAACATGGACCGTTTTTTCGATACTGCTTCGTTGGGAGGTAGTCAAATGTACTTTGAAATGGTGCTATTTTACTGAAAAAACGATTCGAAAAAATAGGGAACATTCTGTTTTCACTCAATAACGTCATTATGCAAATGCGACAAAGCTCTCCAATTGTAACGATTTTTCGAAATTGTTGTTTGCAGTTTTGCAGACAAACGGAGCAATTGTCTGGCGGATTCTAAACTGCACAATTCTCAGCTTTCGGAATAACGAACAGTGAGCACTTTCTCCCGATCGACCTAATCGAATCCGCGTCTACTCCATAATTTGTTATCGCATTGTACATAATATATTTCATGTTATCAAAAATGTGTGACGTATATTTTTGACTCCCGAGCGAGCGCGCCGAACAATATATGTCCGTCGAGATCTCAAAACGTCGATGTGCAATGCAGGCCCTAATTAGAGTTTACCGCGGCGCAAGCGCGATCATGCGTGTGACACGAAACAAACTCCGGCAAACGCAACAACCAGTTTCTAGATAACACGTTCCAGGAACGTCTTTTTCATGTTTCATCTGCTCTCGGGCTTACAAATCGCAGCCAGCTTGAATGTTGCATTCCATTATATACGTGAATCCACGCGGAGGGAAAAGTACCGTGAAACGTAACTGTACTTTGAAGGCAAAACATCACGATTTACGGAGAGCCGATTTTTCGTATTGGCTGAGAAAACTGTTTGGAGACGACTAGGGATTTTGGAGCTAACTTACGGAAAAATTGGGTGCCTTATGTGTTCTTTATTTTCAAGTACGGTGATGTTTTGAGTCCGTACTTTTTTCTCTGTGCATGCAACAAATTCATACTCGCATCGGCCTCGATGTCTGTATTTAATCCTTTCTATAAACGAGGCGAAATAATGATAGTTGTTATGAGAAAGGGAATATTAATTGAGGGAGAGGTCAATTAATGTCGATGGTGACAATAGTATATTTCGGACCAAGGGCGCAAAGTAGGGTTTTTCGTCCGCGGTGCGAACGGTTTTTTGTCTTACCTATATGAAAAATTAAAGTTTTGAGTGTCTGTGTAGAGACATTATATTTCATTTTCTATACAAGGGTGGAAATGAATCATTTTTCGCCCGATATTCAGGCACAAAAAGTTCATTTTTTGTGTAAGTTTGACAAAAATTGAATTTTAGTGCAACTTGAATTGGACGTGCACAATGAGAACAGTCGGAAAAATGTGCGGTCGCGACAAACGTGAGGCTGTTGTTGGCTACTATGTGAATGAATATTTTGCCTTTCCATAACTTATAAACCTGACGAGAACTGCACCATAGCTATCGCACGATGTGCTTTTGCAGACACGCGTTGTACTGCATCATGTTTCGCTATTGAAAACATAATTTATTCGTTTAGTCAGATCATCAAAATGCATCTGACTCTAAGTACTGAGTTTCACGCACTTCGTTACATTTGGCGATTATATTGCCTTTATATCTGGAGTATTAACTTCCACTAAATGCTTCCTAGCGATCCTGAAATAATCCTAATTTTCCAACTGCAGTTAAAAGGAACTCTGCTCCGAAACAAGTTTTAATTGCATTGAGAAAAATATTTATAAGTTGGTAAAGCTTAAATTAAGTTAAATTACGTATTTTATTTAGTTGAAGCCCACAATTGAATTCTGAATTTATTCAAAGAAAAAATTCATGTTTTTTGACAATATTGACAGTTATTTTATTTACAAACTGGACGATTTTATGATTTTTTTTAGAAAATATAGCATTTTTCGTTATTTGTTTATAACTTTGTTTATATTTGAAAATTTTCAAAACAAATTTTGTAGGGTTTTGTATGGTGATGGGTTAAGAATATGCAAAAATGGTAAAAATCGGCAACATTTGCCTCGAATTTGTCTTCCCAATTTATTGGATATACATTGTTGGAGAAATATTAATAGTCTGTTTGTGTTTTCATGTATGACCGTTTGCCGGAAAGTTGTGACGCAAACGACCCCACAAATTGTTACACATTTTTGTGGAAATCAGTTGTACGTCTCCACATGTTGCGACTCGACATTTTTCCCAGTGTACGCACAAACGTCCATCAGTCTTCCTTTCCGCGTGACGTTACTAAACCGATTAACGGACGATTGTTTTATCGCGATTGGATTAACTCGATTAACAGACTAGCGTAAACGGCTACTAAGCGTTCGAATCGGGGCCAAAGCTTTGGCGGCTGCGCCACGATCCGAACGGATTTGCAAAAAGGATTAAATAAAGTCATAACGTATCGCATCATAACGTGTAAAGGCGTCCAGACTTAGTGGATAAAGCACACCAGTTTCTATATTACCAAACATATACGCAAGACAGTCAGATCCACGAAGCTTATTTTAACAGTGACTTATGTATACCGTATCCTCCCACTTCCATTAATGTCCTCTACGGCGAACGTATTTTTGCTCAGATAAAGTCAAGCGTACACAATGTTACTCCACATCGACTCGTTCTGTTAATGTCGCGGGACATAAACTGTCCGTTCGGAACAAGGTCATGTTTATTTTCGTACAAACGGTGCAGAGGCTCATTTTTCTCGACGAGGGATATCATTGCAGATTTGCAGTTATAAATTTATTAACGTGTACAACGTTGTACTTACTGCTAGGAATATTAAAAAAAAAATTAAGGGGGTCGCTGATTGTTAAAATCAGGTATAAGAAGGAAGGAACCAATTAAAACGATACTGTATGATGTGAAAAGATTTTTTTCGATACTGTATCTTCATTTTTTTAGGAGGAGAGAGACTTTGAAAAAATGTGATAATATCTTGGAATTATCGACATAGAAAAGATAAAAAAGTAATATTAGTTTGTGCAATCAAGTTTTACTATGGATTTTCTCTAAAAACGATTTTTTACATTTTAAGGTAGTTCTATTAAGAATCTTTTCGTCTCGCTAACTATACAATTTTTCTTCAACATGCACTTCTTGAAATTTGAGACATCTATATATAAAGAGATACATACAATTTTCGATTTTTCACAGACGATGAAGTAAACCATCTTCAAGCTTTTGCCAGTCATTAGTTCGAATCAATCGAAAGCACGTTCTGTTAGTTTTTCATTATAACCTATTCGGCAAACAAAAAACTGATTAGACAAAATGAATCTTTTGCGTACTAGTTTTCTATACCTCCATGTATGTTTGTGCAACTTTGATATTAAATACCTCAGCTTGCAGTCAATCTTCTTTAGATTTGGGTAAAATGAGTGTCATTGCTTAAAGAATTCATTTAAACAATGACTTGAATTCATCAATCAAATTTAATTTAAAAAAATATATATAATTTATAACTTTGCCCTCTTAAAAAAGGGAAGGGAATCCCATGATATCGTTTAAATTGGTTAACTTTTTCTTGTACTTTATTTTAACAGTAGACAACTCTCCTGAAGCAAACGATGTATTTGTGGAATTGTGGTCAGGTGATGTTCATATGAGATAATGTAACAGAATAGGTGAATGTTACATCATGCCTCTCCGGTGTGTTTATTTGTATTTTCGTTTGATGAAATTGAACTGTTTCTGATTTTTAATCGTGTAAATTATTTGGACAATCAGCTGATCAAAACTGTCCATCAATTGATGAACAATTTTTTGATCGTTAGTAATGCGATTAATTTATTTTATATAATTTATTTTATATTAATTACTGTTGACAATTTTAAATGGTTGGGAATTGATTTCTGATCAGAAAATCGGGAAAATGAGACTTTGACATCGAAAACGACCTCGTTTTTATGATTTTACCGAGTCGTTTCTACGAATAATCCCTCCTGAACAGCTCCCGCGCATTGTGATGTATTTATGATTTTATTATAAAAGCATATGTGCTGTTAATATATTCTAAGGCATTATTCAACTTTTAAAAATTGTAAAATAAAGAGGAAATAAATTCTGTTTAAACGAGTCGAAGGGTTCAAATAATTGTACGTGAATGATGTTTCAACTCTTAAAAATTCCTGTGTATCCCAAATGCAAGTGAATTAAAACATTTAAAACATTAAAAAAGTTACACACACTAACTATATATAGGATTCTATGTTTTCTCATTTTATATATTGTTCATAGGAGGTTGAGTTTAAGTCTTCATTATTAGCGAGTATGAAACTAATATCAAAACATTTTTGTATAATTGTGCTTCGTAGTCATATTTCGTATTTATGTATGCAGTATGTGTATAAGGCAAATGTGCTAACTTTTCCAACGAATGGAAAATTGCCGAAACAATATTTTTGGACTCTTAAAATAAATTATGAAACCTCACACACCGTCTTACTCGAATAAAAT
>JABFPB010007812.1:0-10661 GCA_022817645.1 Ceratoteleas bidentatus | reverse complement strand
ACTATTATTTAAAGTGCCCAAAAAAATTCTTGAAAAACAGTATGAAATTGCCTTTCTAAACGGTAAAACCCCCTTAAATTTATCCGAAAAGATAAAGATTTGTTTAGATTTAACACGGGAGTGGTCGCGTAAACACCTTTGTCTTTGTTTACCTCGCATTATTTACATGCGAGTTTCTTTTTCTGTCGGTCGAAAAGACCAACGCGTGCCCATTCCCGGGCTAAACAGAGTAACACTAATGTTTTTTTTTCATTCAAATAAAGGTCTGTTTACATTTAAACAAGATAAAAAACAATGGTTTGTTTACATTCAGACAACAGGCAAATAAAGGTATGTTTACATTTAAAATGCAAAAACAAAGGATTGATGTCGAACCAAAAAAGTGATGACGAAATATTCTGTCTGAACTGTTTCGTGATTATCGGAAATCAGGTTTTCTAAACTTCCCAAACGTATCTACGGTAATGTAAACACTCCAAATATCGGATTAGATTGAAAATGTTAATTCGCTGAACGATTAAAAAAAATGACTCATCCAAAAACATTTAAGATGAGAGAAAGTTCAAAAGTGCTCCAAGCCTAAAAATCGTCGATCGACTTCGAACTTTATATTCCAATTTCAGGCCCTTTTTCGAACGTGTCCTTTTTAAGCACTTTCGGACTGATTTCCGCACTTTTGCCACCGATTTCGCGACGAACTGCGTACTTTCTGCAGTCAGTTTAATTCATAGCAACCTGAATCAGAATACCATTAGCATAATTTATGTGCAACATTAATGAACACCGGTTACTATTAAACGAATCCATCGACCATAAATGGATCTTCAGACGATAACTCGAAACCCTCCCATGCAGTTTTTGATTGAAATTCCCACTTACAGTATTTTCAGATCCCGAAGTGAATATCGACGTTCGAAGTGCATACATCATCCATTCAGACTATTAAAATATCTAACGTTCGGAATACTTCAAAATATTTTTTTCTGAATTTATATAAAAATTCCGATGTATGTAAAATTTGCACACATTTTGTATTATTCAACGTTTCATTTCAGAGGACATTTCAGTGAAAATGGCCAAAACGGTCAACCAAAATTTTCGACTTAGGAGAGTTGAATCAGTTTAAAATTGTGATACCAAACACATTTTTCACCACACCTGCATGGGAAACTCAATTTCCCACTCTACAAACCGGGAGGGAAATTGCCAATTCCCTCCTAATTTTCAAGGAGGGAAATTGAGGGCATGTGTTTCCACATGCCCTTGTTGTGAAAAATATCGTATGCAACACGGCGGGAAAGGCGATTCCGTACTCGTTCCTTGTAACACTCAGCTTCGCCTCGTGCTACAATACACTCGTCGGGAATCGCCTAATTCCCGCCCTATTTGCGTAATATACTATTAATAACAGCTGAATTTTCAAATGCTATTTGCTGATAACTATTAAAACAATTTTTTACTTTTAAAAAATTAACATTTTTCATTTCTGAAATAGATAGCTGCAATGTATTATTGTATCATGGAACAAAATGCAAAAATAATTGTTAAAACCGTCTCAGTATTATAGATCTTTGCCTTTTTACTCAAATACCTTTACAAATTACTAAACAGAAGTCTCCAAGATATAAAATAAATTGACCGTGTAATCGTTCGAATCGAAAATCCAATTCAATGCACGCTACATTTCGAACCCGAAAATACACGTCACGTTTCCCACTTAATTAAAGCAAATAGACATGCGTTTCCATTGAAATATGAAATGCGCGACGCCAGTTTTTGATTTGAATTTGTGGGACGTGGCGTTTGTGTCGAGTCACGCGAGTCGGACAATCGAGCGCGACAGAGAAGGATTTGAAGAAGAACGCGTGGTTGAGAGAGACGTTGCTAAGTGGCGCGCAGAAAGAAGAGGCTCGTGAGGAGAAAAACAAGTCGAAAAGCGGGAGCAAAAAGTGGCGGAAAAAGAACGAAATGATGCCCATTGCCAACTGTACCGACCACACCTTGATTCATTACCTCGTCGTTAATGCTAAAGTTAGCTAACGCTAAAAAAGGTAGCGCATCGACGGTGGCGTCACAGCAGCCGGTTTAAGAACCGTGAAATCGACGAAACGGATTTGTTTACTCGTCCTAAGAGCAAATGCACGCATTTTCCAACGTTTATTGCGTGAAGAAAATAATGGCTATTTGTTTTTAAGGTTTGCTTTAAAAGTTTTTGAGGTTAGGTTGGAATGTTTTTGAGAATGGGGGAAAGAATGAAGAGATTATTATAAATATCGTTGTAGAGGTGAGTAAAAGAAGTAACTGAATTTCCAGTCTTTTCCCATTTAAGTTAGTGACATTAGCTTTTAAAATTTTCGAGGTTACGTTCAAATGTTTTCAAGGTTAAACGAAAAGAGTCAAGAGACAGTTATAAAATTGGCAACAGTTATTGGTCTGGCAACAGGATGACAATGGTATAGCATTAGTATGGCAATAGGCTGGCTCGCGATCATGATCCAAACTTCCACTTTTCCGCGCGATGTAGATTAGGTAAAGAAAGTCAGTTCTAAAATAGTTGCAGAGTTACTTGACTGAAGTAAACTCGATGCTTGTGGAACTCACGATCGCCGGACGCACGCGCTCGCGGCTTGCACGGAAATCTGCTCGCGTTACGCACGGTTTTATTTTCTAGGTTAGGGGCTCAACATTCAAATTTGAATTGACAAAATATCTCATCCGACTCCATCTTTAGTTCTGAACCAGTCATAACTACCCGTGCGAGGTTTCCGATCCCCAACTGCGTCCCGCGAGCATCGAGTGCAATTTTTCTATTTTTTCGTATTTTAACTTAGCGAATATAGATTTCAAAGTATTTGTCGTTACGTTCATACACTGATGAGGCGTACATAATTTGTGATTCTCAACATAAATAACATGACGTTTTGGTAATTGAATTAATAAATTAATTGTATCTTCTGTTTTGTTTATAAACGAATAAATGTATATAAATGTATTTTGAATTTCCCGCGAAAACGCAATCGTCACACATTCTAACGCGACTAACTTCGTGCTGCGTTGTTTTTTAAGAATGGATGAGGGTTAAGGTCTAAAATTTTTAGGTTGTAACTTAGGATATTTTAGGTTATGTAATTATAGTTTAGGGAATATTTTTATTTTTAAAAATATTGAGGTTAAGATTAAGCATTCTTCGGTTAGGTAAGTCAACATCAGAGATTTATCAAAAAGTATTAGAAGTTGTATGATTGAGCTAATCAAGTTTTTATTTCATATTTTTTCAATATATTACATTACATGTAGTTAAAATTAAGATGTCAATCGCAGCGACTGACATCTATCGTAACGATTGCAGCGTTATCTGAAGGATAAATCGGAGAAACGTGTTTTGAACTTAAATAAAGTGATTAATACTGCGTTTCAATTAGTTAATAATAATTCCACGATTTAAAGGTTAAAGTGCTGGTGCAAAATGAGGTTTTGAACACGATTGGACAATCATCAAGTTATAATTTTTTAATGTCCCGAAGCAGGTCGTAAAACGATTTCGTGATCAACGATCGTTAGGGCGACGCTATTTCCACTCTTTCCACTCCCAGTCCGGACCGCTTCTGTTGTGTGGTCCACCAGCTGGACTCCGACTGATGATAATCAGTGTCGATTAATTGTTATGACTGCCGTCATGTCGGCCATAAAACGAAATATTTCGCTTCCTTTAATATTTTAGAAATAAAATGCTGTTGTACAAACTCTCATAACAACAAAATTTTACAACATTGTATCCAAAAAATTCATTTTTACGACTGTTAAAAAACGAATTCAAACACAATTTTCCTTGAATATTATCGTAAATCCGGTTTTAAGATTTTAAAGCTTTGAATATATTCGATATCGTTCTTTGCGAAAGATTTTTTTTTTTGATTAAACAAATAGGGTTAACCGGGGTAATTGTGACGAAAAAAAAACAAAGATGAACTTTAACATGACGTCAATTGTTTAAACTGAAATATTTCAAACGCAGTTGTTATGGATACATTTCCTCTAACCTTTTTCTGTTAGTACATGCGATTGATCGTCCAAAATAATGTTTATTTAATACCAAATAAACTATAGTTTACCTTAGACAAATATCACACATTACATCATACTATAGGGTACCCAGTAATGGGGTAATTGTGACTTTGCCAATAATACATCGAGCGAAATCGTTAGGAAAACTTATTATAAAACAATCGGTAACTGACATATCACAGGACATTGCTTATCACGAGTAATTATAATTAATATCTCGCAGCTTATTTGTAAAATCTTACGAATTAAAATCACAAAATCTTTTTTTCTTAAACTAGACATCACAAATAATAATATATTAATTTTCATATTTCGATAATACATTTTCTATTAAAATCATTTTCTATTATTTCACATTAAAAAGTAATGGTTTGCGCAGTTTCATTGTTTATATCGGCATAACCTTAAAAAGTTGTTGTTCCACAAAAATAGAAGCAAATAAGAGCAAAACTAAACTTATATAAAAAAATTATTAATATTTATTAATCGTACTGTTCTTATAATGTCAAGTACTATCATATTTTACTAATCGTAATAAAAGTCTTACCGCCGTATGTCACAATTCCCCCGATATTTCGTGTCACAATTACCCCACTAATTGAATTATCTATAGTGCAATTGTGATTTTCAAATAAATAATATTCTATTTGATTGCATATTAACGAAGAATCTGGTTTATAGTAAATTAGACATACAGAAATTTTGTCAAAATGAAAATTGTATTAATAATTAATTTATTTTGTGAATAAACTGACTTTGAATACAATGTTTAACTTTCGTAACCTAAGATTTGTACATCACTTTGTAAAATCCACAACAATCCTTAAGTAAATATTTTAAACGCTATAAAAATTAGATTATCTGAAAATAGGATATTCATTTAATGATTATAAGTAGATTTAATACTTTTTTTAACAAATATTAGTAATATGAAAATGTCATGTGTCACAATTACTCCGAAGTTACAGTTACCCCGATTGATCCTACTGTTCTAATATTATGAGAACAGTTTTTATGGGATTACAAATTCAAAACTTACTTTAACTTCAATACAAAATTTTATTTAATTTAATTAAGTTCAAAATTGAACTCATTTTCGTTCCAGTTCAAAACTGAATTCAATTTCTATTTAATTAAAAATTGAATTCATATTAAATTCACATTGAATTCAAAGTTTGACGTTCAATTTTGGGATTTGACAGACAATTTTGAGCACCATGTCAGGATAGAAAACGTCGTTCTGCACCGTTCAATATCAATTTGCGCGTTTCAGCTCGAATTTTCGATGCCTACGTATTCATTAACATATCGCGGATCATGACTCGACTAATGTATTATTTATTCATACACGGGGTGGTCGCCTTAAACGCTCCTTCATACCGAACACAAACATATATTTTTCTCAGATACGCGTGTCTTTTTTACGTATCAACATTTGACTGGTGTCTTATTTCGGGTAAAACTTTAACGACCTCACTGGAATAAATTTCTCACTGTTCCTGTCGTCTGTTTTGTACGACACCATGTATTGTCATTTATTTTTGGCGTCCGATCGATAAGTTAAAATTTCGACACATTTTAAAATCATTTAAACATTTTTTCCCATGAATAAAGTACCTTTAAAAATTAAAAATTAACAAATCTTTAAAATATTGTAATAAAAGATCGTCACTGACAAAAATAATTGTAACAAAGTAAATAAAAAATGTTATTTTTCAACCCTGTCAACTACTGAAAAAATGCTTCTTACTCTACGAATATGTTGTAATCGTAGTGTTTTTTTTCAGAATGGAAAATATAAAAGTTAAACAAATTAAATTATCATTTTTCAATTTCAAACTAAACCGGTATCGTATTAAAAATGATTGACGCGTAAAAACGCGTGTAATATAAACGGTTGCATAAAATTTCGAAAAATTGCGTCAAAGGAGGCGCTTGATATACGATTCGGTCGCACCCATTAATATCAGTCGTCAATATCGCCATAAAATCTTTATTAATAATAATCTGTATTCTAAATGCGTCGCATACTGTAAAGTGCACGTTATTTATTCCCATTGTTTCGGCCGCATCAAACATTGTGCGCGTTGATGGTCAATCAATTATTACGCCAGAAGAGGGGTCGTAAAATGTTGCGGTTCTTCTAGTACAATCGGTAATTAAATGATAAAAAATTTGTTACGCGAATCTGCAGGAAAGTTAATGGCAATAAAATTGTTTTCAGTCAATAATCGTTTTGAGAATTTGTTCACGATTTTTAGCCAATGAAATAAATGTTTACTCATTTGCGGAAAATAAAAACTTTAATTGACTTTCGATATGATCAAACGATCCAAGCGTCGTTTTTAAACAAAATCATGATGCTGTTTATGGTTAAATTATTTGTAGTGTAAAGTATTTTAATCGCACTGTTGTCCAATTTTATTATTTTTTAAAAAAGTATAAAACAAAAATGTCAAAAAGCGAAATTATGATTTCGCTTGAATATATTGCCATGTAAATGCCCGCGAAAAAACAAATCTGGATTCGGTCTGGCCAACGGATAGTTTGGCAATAATCTGGATATAGTCTGGCTCGGGAGCGTTTCCCGGACTTTTACCAGACTATTGCCAGACTGTATCCAGACTGTTTCCAGACTGAAAAGAGTCTGGATGGAGTCTGGCTTTAGTCAGGGAAATGCTCCTGAGCCAGACTATATCCAGACTATTGCCAGACTATTGCCAGACTATAATGAGTCTGGCTGGAGTCTGGCAATAGACTGGACAGTCAGCGTCTCTAGATCATTCTCTCACCGTCTTATATGACCGTTATGTGACCGTTATGCGACCGTTATCCGCCCGTTTTCTGTCCTTTATCCGCCCATTATCCGCCCCTTGTCTGAGCTTTATCTGCCCCTTTTCTGCGCCTTGTCTACCGCTTGTACAACCTTATCCTTCCCTTATGTGACCGTTATCTTATGTGAACCTTATCCAATCCTTATCCGACTCTTATCTGCCCCTTATCCGGCCGTTATCCGCCCATTATCTGCACATGATCCGCCTCTTACCCGCCCGTTATCTGCCCCTTGTCTACCGTTATCCGAACCTTAATCAACCCTTTTGCGAACCTTAATCAACCCTTATCCGACCCTTACCCGCCCGTTATTCGACCATTATCCAAACGTTATCCGACCGTTATCGGAGCATTATCCGAACCTTATCTAACTCTGATTAGCCCCCTTATCGGCCCTTATCCGTCCTTTTTCCGACCGTCATTCGACCGTTATCTGACCGTTATTTCGATCCTTACCGGATTGTTATTTCGACTAAAATATGTATAATGTATTAAATCACATTCTTCGAAGTGGAATAATAAAATGTTATAAGACATGGGCCTTATATATGACCGGTGGTTTTCATTTGCGCCGCAAATGCTTTATCTGCCTATCATTTGCGCCGCTACCATAGTCAACCATAGTCAACCATAGTCACTTTAACTTTTTATCGTGCCGCATCGCAGCGCCGTTAGATAAGATCGGCTCTTATCTCATCGGCGCAAATGACACATCTAGAATCGGCGCAAATGACACGCGGCGCAAATGATTAGCGGCGCAGATGATTGACAGCCTAAAATTGTAATGATGCTGATCAGGATGCCACATCACCTGATCAGAAACTTATCAGGCATACACATCAGGCTCTCATCACTGATGTAACGGTAGGAATATATGTGGATATGATAAGGAAACCTGATCAGGCTTCCAATACGCCGAAAAAATACAATGACTGAGACGAGAATTGAACCCTCGATGCTCAGTTTACAGTTTGACTGACTTGTCCCCGAGCTGTTGGAGCATTTTATACATGAGTCATCGCGATATGCCTATCATATTACCATAATATGATGTGGTTTGTCTTATCATAAGGTGAACAGGACCTGATAAGATTAGTCTTATCAAATGATATGGTTTCCTGTCCAAAACCTGATAAAGCCATGATCAGGTTGAATCCCCTGATGATGTTTGCCACATCAAATCCTGATAAGGCCCACATGTGGTTTGCCACATCACATTTTATACTCGGGCTCACGTGATTGTATATATGATTAATTGAATATTGTCTTAAAACTTGCCGCGGATACTCTCGTCATGGACCTTCTTCGGTTCGAAATAAAACAATCAATTAACTTCTGAGAATGTCTTGATAAGTTGCGCTAAGTCCAGAGCACTTTGTGCTCCGTGGCAGAGACTTTTCGCGGGACCTCGAAGTCACGTATTATTCTCGTCGCACCGACATTACCGAACGGAACTTTATCGCAAGTTTCGCATTGCCTTCATTTCGCTCGTGGGATCTTTAAATTTCGCCGCGTTCGGTGTCCCGAAAGCGTGACGCAGTTTTCACGCCGAATTGCTTAAGCACGTCGGTGCCATATCTCCGGATAATGCGCCTGAGTTTGGTGCGCTTTTAAGGTGGTTCAATCGTCTTGGGCCGTAAAGTTAGGGGGGCAAGTAAATAATTTGTTTATATCTCTGTCTCTCTATACCAAAAAAATTGGAAACCAAAATCCAATCGACAGCCAGCTGTATATATATATATACAAGCTAAATACCCGTGCTCCGCACGGAAATCTATTTCTGGAATATAGTCATGGCGCAAAATATGTCGTTTGTTAGTTTATTTGTATGTAGACTGTAATTGTGTGGCGGTTGTACACAAACGTGCAGTCGGTGATGTAAAACAGATTAAGTAAAAGAAGTATCACAATGAATGTCTAGCTAATACGCAAATAAGGAACTATGATTTACAATAATGCATTGCAATATGCGAAGTTTCGTGTTTTCTGTTAACATCAGAAAACCTTCGGAAAACCGTCGGAAAACCTTCCAAAAACCTTCGGAGTACCTTCGGAAAACAATCGGAAAACATTTGGAAAACCTTGGGAAAACCTTGGGAAAATCTTTAAAAGCCTTCGGAAAACCTTCGGAAAACCGTCAGAAATCCTTCAGAAAAAAAACATCCGAAAATATTCAAAAATCCATCAGAGAACCGCCGAAAAACTTTCGGAAAACTATCGGAAAACCATCGGGAAAACCTTTGGAAACCTTCGGAAAACCGTTAGAAATCCTGCAGAAAACCGTCGGAAAACCGACAGAAATCTTTCAGAAAACCAAAAAATCATCCGAAAACATTCAGAAATCCATCAGAGAACCGCCGAAAAAGAGCCGAAAAACCCGTCGGAAAACCTTCGGAAAACCTTCGGAAAACATTCGGAAAACCTTCGGAAAACCTTCGGTAAACCGTCAGAAATCAGCTTCAGATTCAAAAAAACAATTTTTTGAACCAGTCTAATGTTTTATATATGGCCGAATATGTTTACAACTATTCAATATATCGCCATATATGATTTTGTCATTTCATACGAGTCAAAATTCGTGAAGTGGAACATCGATTTTGCATGCATCGTTCAATTCAACCCAAATTGATCACATTAGTACTCTGGAACAAGTATAACAATATCCGGAAACCCGTTTTTAAAAATATTTGCTTAAACAAAAGTTATAAACAAATGAATTTGTCTGTATCGTTTTACTAAAAAATTAATTTCTCTGTGTGGAATGAACAAAATGAAAAAAAAAAAAATGGATTCGTAACCAGAAATGATTGTTCTACATGATAGCCGTAGAACAATTTATTAATACCGGTAATTGTTATTAAAAATTACCAGTTCGTAATTAGTATCACTGGTAAGCCAGGAAAAATCACGATTCTGAGATCGCACCTCAGAGCACTACATAAACACAGCTGCCTGCAATGAACTAGAAATGTTCATTGGATAGTAATTGAGTGCCGGAAATCGCTAGATGGTGTACCGGATGCCCCTAAACGTTGTGTTTTAACAGAAACAGCACAAAAACTGATATTATCAAAACGCATTCTATTTTCGACTGGCGCGACCTCTAAACATTGTTCAGTTTGGTTCATATGACGTTTCCGCTACTTCTTTGGGTCTACTTTATCATATTCTCGATTAGTAGCTTGATCGGTAAAACTTTTTTTATAAACACCCTAAAGGACACCATAGTATCGGCTAAGTAATGTAGCATTCCTGTATTAGTTTTCAACAGAAAATATGTTTACTTATCATTGTCAATTCAACAACGTTGTTGACATTGTACAGGTTAAGAATGATATAACGCGACAATATGAAAAATACCGTTTATGAAAAAAATTGATTCCTTTCAAATTCTATGACCGATTGCCGCATTATATTTGGTTTCAAAAACCACAAATTTGATAGAAAAACAAATGAATAACGTAACTGAATTCGTCCAACGTAAGTTTTGTTTTAAAAAAATGTGGTAAGTTAATGCAACTGAAAGCAGCTAGAGCGATGGCAACTAGCGTACTTGAAATCTTACATTTCAGGGTAAATTATGATGCTGACCAGCCTCTTGCATCGAAGAAGAACCCTAAAAAGTGTGCCTCTTTTTACACAAAAATCATATTTTTCCATCGTTTGTTGAAATTTCAGCTAGATTTTAGTAGGGTTGCGAATTGTTCGAACAGTTCATGAACAGTTCGAACTGTTCAATTGATAAAAAAGTTCGAACATGTTCG
>JABFPB010007811.1:0-10665 GCA_022817645.1 Ceratoteleas bidentatus | reverse complement strand
TGAAATCAATTTAGTTTTCACGTTACAAATATTCATATGTGAATATGAATTTTCGGTTTTTTATTTAAACCAAGAGATCTAAAAATCCGACTCTATACTTCAACGATAAGAGATGTGGAATCAGCCAGGCAAGTTAAAAAATTATAAAATCTTCTATGTAGAAATCATTTATGTAGAATACTCTTAAATAGAACTACAAATAAAAAAAATTTCACCAGAACAGTTTCACGAAAAATCACAATAAAAAACTAAATCACAAATAACAAATATGGCGGAGGTTAAGTTCATTTTAAGTCATTTCGTTAGTTTTGTTAGTTTCGTTAGTTTCGTTTGGTACGTTAGTTTAGTTAGTTTTGTTGGTTTCGTTAGTTTCGTTAGTTTTGTTCAGCTTGACAATTTACACATAAAAAACATGGGTTTTTCTGTTTCACTTTTCCGTCCAATTCTAGTTATTCATTAACTAGAATTTCCTGAATATTTAAACGCGGGATGAAAACATGTTGATATATAAATATCTGATACAGTCCATTCATGATATGGCTTTTTATTATTAGATTATGGACACAAACAAAAATTCATATTTTATAATATTCCTATTTTTCATAATCAATTCATAATGTCATATGAATTTGCAATTATCTGTAATTTAAAATAATACTTGTTTTAATAATAAAAATGATTAAACTGAAAAATGAGTTTAATATATCAATTTCAATGAAAAAAGGTAATAACATTGTTAAGCAACTTACTTCCTTACTCCTTACTACTATATAAATTTCATTGTATGTTTGTTTGTTTGGATGTTTGTTAGCTCATCACTGCAAATCTATTGTGCCGAATTTGACCAAAATTTTAAGGAATATAGCTTGAAAATTCTAAAGTCCCGTAGGCTACTTTCATTTGATATGTTGTGAATTTGTGTTGGTAAAATTTTCAAAATTACACAAAACTGCGTCTAGTTTATGTAAATGTATGTAGATTTATGTAAATAATATATTTCATTGTTATTGCATGTTAAGGTAGAAAGCCACCCAAATCTAAAGTCAAACTAGGTATTAAAATTTTTAATGTTAAATTACGTTTCAATGTGAGAGTAAAACAAGAAATTATGTTTTCAGGTTTTTGAGTTAAAAAATGTTTATTTTATAATAGAAAGAAATATCAGAAATGATAAAATAGTTGCTACAATGTCATATTAGTGTACTACGTAGTGTACTACAATGTCATATTACAAAATGCAAAATAAGAACCCAATAAACATATTAACTATGAATCTCTTAATACAATATTTGTATTTCAATTCGTTTAATTTCACTGATCATGTTAGACTGCAGTTATTAAGTTTATTTACAGCATTATTTGCAATAAATAATAAATAAATTATCTAACTTGTCAAAATGTCAAATTTGAATGTCGAAGCTACATCTTCCATTTGAGTTTTGAGCATGTTCTAATATCCATTTTCAGCCGAAATGAAGCTTTATAATCTAAATATCTTAATACATAAATGGTAAACTGCAGTTTTTTAACGTCAAAATAAAACATAGGTCTTAAACTATTATTAAATAGTTTTTCATGAACATGGTAAATTGTTTAGATATAAAACTTTCAAGTTATTCTTGCTAATATTGTGTTAAATACGTCAGTACATTTGAGTGCAACTTTAATAATTGTTTTTTCGGTTCATACGTGATGAAATGCCATTTTTCGGGTGTTAATCGAAAGAGCAATATTAAATGAACCAAATTACGTATATATTTAGTAATTCCGAAGTTGTTAAGTTGTTAATTCTTAAGTTGTTGTATTGCGTTAACCCATATACGTCAGTACATTTGAGTGCAACTTTAATAATTGTTTTCTCGGTTCATACGTGGTGAAATGCCATTTTTCGGGTGTTAATCGAAAGAGCAATATTAAATCAACCAAATTACATATATATTTAATAATTCTTAAATTGTTAGGTTTGGATGACTTTCTAACTTAAATAAAAATACACATAAAATTAATACGTAAAATTAAGAGTAATAAATATATATAAAAAAGTATAGAACACTAAATAAATGATAAATAACAATGAATTATATTTTAAATAATATAATGAAACACATTTTTATACTAAATTATTTTACATTTCTCACAAGTTACTCAAGAAAACAACTCAGAAGTTTCTCATGAGTTACTCACGATGAAAACCCACTACAACTAAAACTCCGCGAGTTTCTTGCGTTGTACTGGTCAATATTTCTACTTGGGAAGCTGCGTGTCGCCAACCTTGCAATTTTACCCGAGATTCTTCACCTGACTATGAGACCCAGTATGAGAAAGAATCTGCACACAACTTCAAGATATGCTACGAGTTTTCGAGAACATAGGCACAGTCAAAGAACTCAGGAACTCGAGCCTCGTTTGGCTTTTTTTGTTATCTATACGTATGATGGACATGCAAGTTTCGAGGTTTAAGAGAAAATCACTTTGTATGAAGGTTACAGCCTACAGGTGGAACGTAAACCTTGTGAATAATTGGATTGCGTCACCTTTCTGCAACTGTTTGTTCGACATCGAACTCCATAACATATATACTATAACTGATTGATGTTTCAGCTCACCAATAATAAAGAGAGACAAATCTTAAAACAAATTAAAAAACGATACGATGCCGAAATCCACGTTTATAGAATTGTTAGAGGGGGCCTCAATGCCCCCCTCTTAAAACCATCCAATTATCAATGTGAAATTCTTTTTCACAAGAAGTATCATCCGATTGGCGAGCAGAATTTTTTTGCCACTGGAAGATTTCCGTTGTGAATTGGATTTTTAAAAGATTTTTGAAAGTCTGAGAATAATGTTGATAAACGCGCGGCCGGTCTGACTTAATTGAATCGACGCTTTTGTCGTCGTAATATTTTGTGAACTGACATAAATTTCGCATAATCGTAAATACGGCCTGTTTCATCGACCGACCGTGGCTTTATCGGGGCTGCCGATCGCAATTTTAATTGGTCGATTCGTCATAGCCCGACGAATTTGATTATCAGCATCGAGCAACGACATATCGTGCGCTGCACAGCTCTTGCACGCGAGTGAGTCACGCTTTAAAACGTTTTACGATACCAACTTTCGGGGTTCTATGCAATTATCGATTACACAATTAATCCGCTGGCTCATAGTGCGGTTTCGTGGTTAGCTATGGTTTACAAGAAGAGGAAATGACGTCCGTTAAAAACCGTGCCACGTTTCTTGTGATTAACCGGTCGTCGCAGCTGCGAAATTTCACGAACGAGTTCGACGTCGACGACAAATAATATCGACGAAGCAACGAAAAAAAAGACAGACAACAAGTCAGACTGTCGCGTAGCACGCAAAGAGTGCCGTCAACTCATTACGATTATGTGAAGCGATTCAGAGATTTTCTATCCGGGATCCCTCATCTTGAAATCGACTAAATGCATTTTTGCAATCAAATCGTTCTCCGACTTAAGATAGCTCCCGCGAATTTAATGCCGATATAATGATGACTAATCGCTTCTGAATTTCCTTGACGCGCTCTCCGTGTGGGAATCGTCATTTCTTTATCGAGTCTTCGTCTCTGCTTTATTCTTGGCCGCTTGTAACGCGCGATGGCTTTGATATTTATCGATGCCCGCAGATTAATGAACATCGCTATGATGAACCAAATCGGCAAATAACGAGGCACCGCGCTCCGACACCGAAACGAATGGATTCCGCGTTGATGGCAAAATAATTGAACGTTCTTGACGATCGGCCGGAATCGGTTGTTCACACACACCTATCGGTTTTATTGGCGAACGCAGAAATCGGACCGTAATGCGTTTTTAAAGACCGTCCTTCGCCAAGGATGCGACCCCGCGCCGCCTGAAAGTCGGCGGGGGCGGCTAGTGGAACCGGATGTTCCAGCCGGACTGGTCTTTTGATGGATCACCGACAGCGATCGGCCGCCGCCAAACTAATCAATAATCTCCGTTACGTACCCCACTGCCCTGAACACCCAAATCATCATTTTTCTTGCCGCCCGGTCGGCTCCCACGTGATGGCAACTAATCATTATAAATCTATTACACTCAGATAATTGACGACGGCTGAATTTTTCACCGAAAATTACCATCAACAAGCGCGTTTGCGGCGCTATCAGCGAGCTCGTCAGGCTCGCTAAACGATGCGATTTGAATAACCCCTCGCTAACCCGTGCGATTATCGCGCCATAAACGGTATCGACAGCGCGTCGACGAATCGTTCGGTCGTTTTGTTTTTATGTGCAGCAACAGTTGCGGCTTAATTGATTAGGTAATTGCATCAAGGGGGATAAAGGTAGAACAATACCGGGGTGTTTCAATCAATTTCATGCAAATCGGTGGAAGCTAGTTAATGAACGAACGTAAGCTATAAATGAAACATCAATCGTATTCATTAAATGCACCGGTGCAGCGGCCCTCCCACGTTAAAGCAATCGCTCCACAGCCGGTCGATGGCGCGAAAAGAGTGTGCGAGGAGAAGAGCCGTGACAAGGTGAAAATGTAGTAATAAAAGCCGCAAGCCCGTACCGAACCCCTCGATGGCTCGATGTGTGTGCGGATAGCTTTCGTCGCGGTATCGATTAAAAGCTTCGGCGTATTGCGGCGCGTCCGCGAACGGAGCACGCCGGCGGATTTCGCTTCCGGGGGTTTGTCATGGTATGGGAAAGCCATCAATTTCAATGGGCTTTGAAAACCGAACTACTTGTTGCGCGCCGCCAATCCTCCCCAATTCCACCCCATAACGCCGGGACACCCGAACGATTTCACCCTCCTCTCGATACACGAGCCGATAGCTTCCCGAGGGAAGTGATGCTTCCGAACCCTCCGAGCGCGCTCGAAAGCTCAAATAAGCGTCCTCGGGGTCTATTTTCATTCACGGCTACTCTTTTTTTTTGCAAACAAAGCCAAATTGGTGAAATAATGTGTGTTCGCCGCAAAAACGCTTCGCTGGGAATTTCGCGTTCGCACACGGAGTCGAGTGAGCATTGTGTGTCGCCCGTTCTAGGTCGCGATATTTGATCGTTGCGAGGTCTTCGATACGCTTTGCTGGAGTTTCGTCGCCAATTAGCCCGATTTCAATCGGTCGATTTGCAATTTGCGTTTCGCAACGTCAGTGTCGGCAACGGCGTGAACTTTCGCGCGCTGCAAATTAGATGCGCAGTGTAAGTAATTGGTAAAGAAATATGCAGGAGCAAAATTATTTTTAGATTAAGATAACCCTTCTTAATTGTTTAATTAAGCAGGGGTATTGTTTAGGTAGAACTACATCAGGAGCGTAATCAATCGATCGAAGAAAATCAGTGTTTGAATGTACGCGCATATTAAACTCACTCACAGAACTCAACTTATGCAAAATACGTTTGGTTTTAATATAAAACACCATACTCTTTCATAGGAATTTTTTTGTGTGTCTTTGATTTTGCGTATATAATAGAAATGAAGTAAAATTGAAGTACACTTAGATACACATACCACTCAAAGTTAGTGTTTACAGTGATGCTGGGATATTAACGACACTGATAAAATTATTTTGTAAAAAAATAGTAAAATTTACTGTTGAAACAGTAAAATGTACTATTCAGTTTATTGTTTTTTACAAAATAATTTTTTCATTGCCGTTAGCATTCCAACAGCACTTTTTAAAAAGTAATTTTTACTGGTATTAGGTAAATATCTCAGTTTAGGTAAACAAATTCGCTTTGTTTGATTTTTCGTTGTAACTATAAGTGTCAAAATGAGGCCTTGGGTGATGGCGAAAATCATGCTAAAATGGTCAATTTTCGCTTCCTACCGCGTGCCGATATTTTTCACCCTCAATTTGCGCCTTATCGTGTTTACAAAGGACCGCCTTACATAAGAAAGTCCGATCGCGAACTGGGCTCCCTCATCGGATATTCTTTCAATATCGAGGGGAATCTTTAAGGGATTGGAGGCACCAGCAACAGGTTGTGAATCCGTTTTTTAAGGGATCCTTAGACGCTTAGTTCGGTTTGAGGTCGTGGAGGGTAAAGAAAATTCCTGCGGGAAAGCCCAAGACCGCACCCTTCATTCGCTTGCTGGGTTCGACACGTGATTTCTTTCCCCGAACTTTGTAGTCCAAATGCAAACCAGATAACCTTGCACGTTTTCCAATCACGACAAATTTTTGCAAGCCACTTATATAGTGACGAATTGACATACATGTCAGGCTTAAATCCCATGTATCGGGGTAATTTTATAATGCGATTTCTACTCTACCACGTAGTTTTCCGACCGCAAATGTTCCAACTTTGATGTAGGACAATAGTCGGTTGAAATTCTTCACGAAGTTTCTGTTGTGGAAATTGTTTCTTATTTTGTTTCAGTGAAGTATACTTGATATGAAGTATACGAATATGAATATTCGTATACGAATATTCATGTTCGAAGCTTAAAAGTACTTATATTGTTATGGTATAATTGTACATATTCCTCTTACACTGAGAAAATGAGCAAATAAAGACAACCAAATATATTTACTTGCACGATATATACCTTAAAGGACCATGTTAGTTGAATCAACGTTGATTCAACCTTCCCGAAATCCTTGAATCAACGTTGGTTCAACGTTGCTCAATCAGTGATTCAACGTTGAGTCAGCTTACGAATGTGCGGGTTAGGGACGATTTTCACGTCTTTTCCTCAAAAACGTCTTAAAAAGACACCTATTGTTAATGTTGCATATCAGTCCAAAGTAACTAATTAGTCAACCATATGTTTCGTTATTAATTTTTCACGTCAGTGTAGAGGCCAAAAGCTGTCGCTTTCAGCACTCTAACCTAATTCGTTCCACGTTCGGCACGCCACACTGACGTGAAAAACATCGTATCGGCCTCGGGCGCCGGTGGCGCCCTCGGACATAATATACTATTAAACATTCTCGTCATCACTAACCTAAAATCGAAAAAACGTCTTTTCTATGCTGTTTTTGAAACATTAATTTCTTGCGTGGATCATTTTTCGTATACTACGTATTGAAATTTTATCAAAAACAATCTCTTAAATATTTCAGGTTATATTTTAATGCACATTTGGGCATTGCAAAATGTGAATCGACATAATTTTTACTTGCTAAACATAACAAGTACTTTTCCGTTACTTGTTAAGTTCAAAATGTTTATACTACCTAAACAATGAATCGATTTTCATCTAAATATTTAGCATCCACAACCAAATCAATTCAGTTAAGTTATTTTTCGTAATATGAATTAACATTTGAGATTCCTAGACTTTAATAGTCAAATTAGATAAAATTTTCCACATGTTAAATGTGGAAAATCGTTACTCTTGAAAGTCATTCAAAGCTGCTGTAATCTATTTCAGGTAATTGCATATTTCGATGTTAATTACACTCTGTAAAAATGAACCATCGAGTTAAAAGTAACATCAGACTCAATATTTCCAACGCTTTTTTAACAGTACACGCTGATGACAAAAACTATTTCCTTGAAAATTTGCAATCATTCCTATAACAATGGCAAGTTAAAATTATGTCGATTCACATTTTGCGATGCCCGAATGTGCATTAAAAAACTCGTAACCATGTCGACAAACACCAGCGATATTGACATAGAAACTCAATCCGTCGACAATGAAAACGTATTTACGGACAATTGTACAGTTTGAAAGATCGTAAAATGTTGATGCACAAGGTTGATCATACGAGGCAGGTTCGGTTTGTTAGCCGGTCATGGTAAGGTGGCTCGGTGCATTCGCAGGATTTCGTCAAACAATTCACCAGTACAATAACCATGAAATGACGTCAAACTAGCCACGATGGTTTGAATGACAAATTGCGCGGAATGATCGCAAAGGCGAAGCAAAGGAAAACGAAGAATAAGAAATGGGAATGCCGTCGTCGACGCGCCACGCCATGTGCGACCGGATGCCGGGCAATCATTTATTTTATATTAATC
This sequence comes from Ceratoteleas bidentatus, assembly GCA_022817645.1. Classification (NCBI taxonomy): domain Eukaryota; kingdom Metazoa; phylum Arthropoda; class Insecta; order Hymenoptera; family Scelionidae; genus Ceratoteleas; species Ceratoteleas bidentatus. The sequence goes on along the minus strand of JABFPB010007811.1, from coordinate 2,699 downwards.
ATGCCCGAGCACAGGAAGGGCACCGAGCCGCGAGGGCAAAAGTTGGACGAAAGAGTTCTCCGGCCACGTTCGGCTCTCGTTTTTGCCGCGAAAGGGACAGCACAACGTCGAAATAAAGCGACACACTCGGGCGCAAGAACGGACGCGACGTTGGTGCGTGTCATTAGCTGCGACGAGGACTCCCGGATGCCTTTGTTGTGCGAGACACACTGAAGGAAGTTGATTTCAGAAATGATGTGTAAGTGGATTGACAGATCCTGCGCGCGCTTTTATTGTTATCGTCATGCACGGTGATCTCCGGTTCCTAAGGCTCCGCAGCACAAAATAGGCATTCCGTCGACTTGTCCGTGTCAGCCACGAGTCGAGAAGTTGACAATACAAACAGACTATCGGAAGAATCGCAGCTCTTCCGTCAGCTATGAAATACACCTGTGACGGTGAGAGTTTGCCGCCGAAAATTCGCATTGCGTCTGAAACAAATCTGGCCGATTTGGCTAACTAACGATTTTCTCGGGCAGGAGGCACGCTTATGCAACTCGTTCGCTTATTATAACGTTGTTTAGCCGAATCTGCGAGGACGCGGCGCGCAGTTTGCCGCACACGTGGCGAAGTGCGACGCCGACAACAATGACAACGACGAGACCGGAAGTAATTTCCGAGATGAGCGGCGGCCGTTGGGGTCGACTTGTGATAGTGGTTGAACGGTCAAAGTGGTCTCATTTCGGTGCAGTGTGCCGGGACAGGACACCGAAGGGAGGTCATATCCTGTCCCCGGCAGGCTCGCCTATCATGCTTGACCGTGCGAGCGTCGCAAGAAGTAATTGTTCCGCAAAGCGGATGAAACGCAAAACGGCCCCTTAATGGGCGGCCGCGAAAATCGGTTAAACGAAACTGAAGCGTGATCCTCGCTCAATCGAAGCGAGACCAAGAGAAACAATTTCCGCGCAGAAGAAGTGCAGAAAGAAGTCGAGATGTATAATCAGGAGGCAATAAATTGGGCCTTTATCGCGTCTTCGTTAATCCAGTTAATTGCACGGATAATTACATTAGAATAATTATCTATTGATACGCCGCGTTACGAAAGTTGCGTACTTTTCGTAACATTTCAAGTAGGGTATAATTACACCCAGACAGCGGAAATGGCACTCTCCGAGGTGCCCCTGACTCCACGCCCCGCTCTCCAAGATATCGTCCTAGTGAAGTGCGGAAGACTCGGTTTCAGCTTATCTGGCTCGTCGAATCGCGCTCGCAGGCTGTTCGGTTTGCGCCCGACACGAGCGTCGACGGTCCGGGAACTGTGCGCGCGGCATAATTAAGCGTATATATTTCGCGTGGCGATTCCGGCGTGATGCGCATCACGTTTGAACGCTCGCAATCGACCCTCGCGAACGGTCGAACGATTCGCAATTCGGTGCTAAGCGATGTATGGATCACCATCAATGATTATTGTCGGCGGTTATCCGCGATAAATCCGCGAACTTCACGCATCGAATTGGGTTTGAGTTTGCATGGACCCTGAATTGCGAACATTAACAAGCGGTTCGGGATTTCTCGCGTTAATGAATAAACCGTCGCTGGTAGGGCATCGAATGACGGGCGACGGCGTTTCACAGTTTGACAGCGAAACGTGGAAGAATAATAAAAGCCATCGTCAAAGGTTGAGCTCGGCAAAAGGGCAAGTCGCACGTTTTATTTTAGCGTCGTTAATACAATTATTGTGCGGGAGTGTCGCGTCCGCAGGAGCGCGCTGTTGGAAATAAAAAACTAAGGAAATACGCGACTGTCGATGTAATTATGTCGCCGTCTGACCGCGATCATTAAATTAACAAATTCGCGGCGGCTACGCGAGGGCATTGTGCGACGGCGACGTTTTTGCTAATGAGGCTAATGGCATCTCGAATTGAAGTGTTTCAGGACGGCTGTAAACTGTGGAGATATTTGGCGTCAACACGCACGAACGAAAATCACTTCCTTCGACGTGTCGAAAGCATCGGCTATTGAAAGGATCGTTCTGCTTTTAATAGCAATGCGTTAAAAAATCCATTATTAACAAAAAGTAAGAATTATTAACAAAATTGCAATACTTTAATTGCTGTCTTCTAGCTAATGTATAAGGAACATTGATCTTGTTACACGAAACGTTAAAACAGTTTTTTAATCCCCTTATAGCAAAATGTGTGGGCAATTTTTACATTCAATACCATTGGTCGCTGATTGACCAATGTTGGCGCAAAGCGATTGGTTGTTAACTAAGGTTATGTTCAAATGGTCTATAAATGGTCAATAATTGTACAATGGCAGGATTACCTCCACGTGATTGACCAATAATTGGTCCATTTTGCTATGTGGGAATTCTTTATGTTTCGATTTCGACACTAATCTAATTAGAAACAAAAATCAATCCAAAATGATCGGTTTCAAAAATAGCTAAAATCCAAATAATTCGCAATGTTAACAAAAAAATGACATTTGATACTTTTGTTTCGGTTATTCGAAACGGATGAAATTAACCAAAAGAATCGTTTATTTTTATGAAATTTAAATCACCAAATTATTTAGGTGCAATTGTTTAGGCACGATGGAACTTCTTGTCCTAAGTGCCTAGGGTTGAATTACGCCCATCCATGAAAATAAATTATATTAAGTAATTTTGTTTTTCTCGGTGTAGATTGTGGCTTTGCGTACACTTAATGATCACA
>JABFPB010007810.1:0-10658 GCA_022817645.1 Ceratoteleas bidentatus | reverse complement strand
AAATCGGTCACAGTCACAGTCCGGGTACAGTTGTGGTTGCGTGCTGATTGGGCAGGGATGTCCCGCAAACTGCCGGGTTGGGGCGGCGGCCACTAGCTGCGCGCCGCCTCGGCTTCGGCGAATCGCGGCGCGCGCCGCGCCATGCCTGCTGCGAACTTCGGGCTGCGAACTGCGGACGCGACGGGCTTCTCTGCCGAAATCGCGCGGGTCCTCGGAGGAGTCGCCACGAGCGTTGCCGAGACCGCGGGGCGAGCCGCACTGTCTGTCTCTGTCGGCGCGGGAGACGCCGCGCGGACGCAGCGCCCCCACTCGACGCGGCGCAACTACAAAATGGCGCCAGAAAGAGAGAGAGAAAGACTGTTTAGAAGCGAAAGGGCGATGGAGTGTTTTGGGACAGGGAACATTTTGGCGGGTGCGATTTTTTGGGGATTGGAGAGAATTGGGGAGGATTTAGAGGGGGTGGAGAGGGAGGGGAAGGGGGGTTGGAGGAAGAGGATGGAGGAGGGAGAGAGATGTGAGGTGGTGACGCAACGATCAGGCGCGGTTTCGGTTGGAAGAGAGGAAGAGAGAGAGAGAGTTTGTGATAGCATCTCGACTAGTTCAAAACGTATTTGGATTATGGAAACCCTTTGGTTGCGAATGGTTGCGAGAAGTTGCGATAAATAGTTGCAGGTGTCGAAGAGATAAATGTGTAAATAATGTTGTTATTTATACATTTATCTATCATTATGGGAAATGGGTTTCAGTGAAATTATTCATAATTGTGAAAATCGCGAAACGTTTCACAAACGTTGCGATAATTTATTTTAAATAATTTTTTTAAATTACTGAAAGGTTTCCTGAACGTTTGGAAACGTTTAGTTTATTAAAAAAAAGATATCACTGGGAATCGAACTCAAGCCTTCAAAGTGCTAAGAGGACACCCTAACACTGAGCCAAGAGACCTATATGTAAACTTCATCCCAAATGTCAGCTTCATTCCATTCAAACTGGACATAAGCACAATTTGGAAAAAACAATCTACAAATTGTATCTACAAATTGCGACCAATGAGAAATCGGTTTTTTTTCGAAGAGTGAATTGTAAGCAACTGGAATAAATTGTATAAATCAAGATGGCAGATTTTCTAAAACTTATTTATTCAAGTTACTTCCAATTCACTCTTCGAAAATACTGATTTCTCACTGGTCGTCATTTATTCCAATTAGATACAATTTGTAGATTGTTTTGCCAATTTATTACAATTTGCAACTCGTTTTTTCAAATTGTGCTTGTGTCCTGTTTGAATTGGATTTTGCTGGATTTAACTGATTCTCTGCTGCTGGGAAAAAAAGGAGTGATATGAAAAGACGTTGCATGTTTATGGGACAAAGTTGGTTGCTCGCATTTGGCGCGAGAGAGAAGACGCCATGGTTCTGAAATGGAAAACAGGCAGCGCGCACGCCCAAGTTTTATCCTTCGCTTCGATCATCGGTTAACTCCGATCGGTGGCTCGAGAGGGAGTCTCCGCTCGGGGAGCTTGTCTGCAACGTTCGAAGATGGGATTGGGAGTGAGATAAAGTAGCGTGGCGATTGATGGGACGATTCAGTGGATTGATTCTCTGAGATCGCTCCCGGGGATTTTGCGGAAAATATATGGGATTCGGGGGAAACTTTAGGGAATCGAAGAGTGGGTGTTGGGGAATTGATATTTCTGTTTAGGTGATTCATTGGGAGTTATGTAAGATCTGATCTTGGATGATGATCGCAGTCAGAGTGGAAGATGTTGTGGAATTGCAAATAATAATTGTTGCAAATAGGCAATAATTATTGCCTTTTTTAGTCAGTGATTGCTTTCAAAATTGGAAGAATGGATTATTTTCAAAAAATGCAAATAGAATTACATAAATTTCTTTCGAGAAGGCAATATTAAAAAATACAGAGTACAAAAATCATTCAGAAATAAAAAGTTAATAAAAATTGCAGTCAATTTTTATTTCTCTTTCAAATGACTTTTCCCAATTACTTTTTTCTGAGAAATCTTTTTTAGATTGAGGACAGAGAAAAAATTTACGTTGAATACAGTGGAAATGTGAGAATTAATTTCTAATTGAAGGATTTTGAGGAAACGATGAATATTGGGAAAACATTTCTATTTCAGCTTGGGTCATGTTTAACGGTCGTTGAGCCACTCAATTATTGCCACATTTATAATTCAGGACAACTCGAACGTCATAGCTCGAAATTTGGTACAGAGTTATGATTTGATGAGGCCAATTTTCCGTGCATTTTTTAGGGAATGACATAATTTTCGCGTTACAGTTTAACTTATTTGGATCTGGATTAAAATATTCATAGCGCTTACCGTTTCATAAAACTTGACCCAATTTTTAGATTAATAAAATATGATTTATCCTACTTTTTATAATTAGAAATATTGGTGCCGTGAAAAATTAAATTCGCGGCTTAAATGAATTTTTCATCAATATATCGAATATATAAGACTAAAAAAATACCAAGTCTTAAATTACATTACTAATAAATTACAGTACTGATAATAATAATATTGTTTATTATTAATATAATATTACCCCAATAGAGCATAAAGTTTTAAAAACGTTTTTAGGTTTTGAAAACATTTTAGAAAATTTTTTAGGCTGTAGAAACGTTTTTAAAACGTTATGTTCTATTTGGGTATCAAATCATCTTTTATATGATATATTTCCAATGTAATTCGACATAAAAAGTAGAATTATAAAAGAATCAGATTTCTGCACTCAGAACTCATTGTTTACATTGTTGACATTTCAAATTTCTGCCGAATTTCCCTTTTATCTACCGAACTTAAACTCCGTCGATAAGTTATCATCCGGGGTTCTACCTTACCGACAGCTTCGACGACAGTAACTCGTTTTTCCACCATTATTTATGTTGGCATCGCTGCGATCGGTCTAATCTGCTATCAACTTTTCAACCACCTCCAACTGCAAACACTTTTCAGCGATGTTATTAAGTTTGACTTGGCAGTGACAGACCGATCCCAGACAGGCTCGAAAAGTCAAGCGACACGTACGTACAATATCTCTCTTCATAGTCATTCCCATGTAGACATTGATTTTGCCATTTAGTGTCACCCGTGAAAATTCAGTAGTTTTTCCATCACATCTGTTTTCGAAAATCGTATTTTTCCTGCACGATCACTATTTCCTGTTTGCGCACGTATATGCAAATTTTTTTAACAATCTTTACGTAAACAATCCGGATAAACACTATTGTAATTGATATTATACTATATTATATACATTTTCAAAGTGAAGTTATATATATTTAACTATGTGATTTATTTATTCTTATTGAGATTTCAAAAAATATGAGTTAATCAGGAGTGAATTATTGTTAAAATTGTTCATTTAATACAATTTTATTTATTTATTTTTTTTATTTTGATTATTTATTATTTTTTGTAATTTATATATTTTATTTTTTGTTTGGAAATAATTTGGGGAAAAAACAAACAATTTCTGGAATTGAATTGCAGACAAGTGGCGCGAGTTAAATTCTTGTAAATGCACGTGATTATTGGTTCAACAATTGACATTGCATAATGATTTATAACGCTTGGTATTTGACCCGCCACAACATCAACGATAAAGGCAGATACTGTATCTAATTCCTCATCCTGCCAAATGTAGGGTGTGTAGAATAAAAGTACACATTTTTCAATAAAAAAGAAAAAGGCATTCAGTGGCCCGTTTTACATGACACATTAAATTGAATTAATTATGAACTCTATTTCGGTTTGGCATGATTCATCGTTGAAGCATTGAATATTTGAAAATCGTTTTTTACACTGGTCTATCAATTTCTGTACTCCATTTCATCCATATATGATAGTAAAAACATTAAGACCTAGCTGAAAGTGTCATAAAAATAACTTGGAAAGATAACGTCTTTCACACCACAATTTCTAATATTTTTCTTTTATAATTTCAACATTTTGAGAGAGTGTATATCCCAGCATTGTATCCAATTGGAAGTCTGCAGTTTGATTTGTTTATATTTCGCATTTGGATATTTTATGTCATTAAAATCTCCTTTTCAATTAAGAAATAATCCCTATCATTAAAAAAATATTTTTAAACTTTTAAATATTATTACTAAAATATGTTTAATATTACATAATGTTATAGATTTGATTTGTAGAATAGAATTGTAGATATCCAGCCATTATTCATTCATAAATTGTGTTAAATTATTGAACTGAAAATACTTTTCTCAATTATTTATTTCTAATTTCTGCCACGTTTTCCATAATTCGCTTTGCACTTCCTATCATAGAATAATACTTTACTTCATAGCCCCTAAACATCTCATCCACTAAACCCACTAGTTTTAGTTCTTTCCATTATAATTTACTAATATTAATAGAAGCTGTGAACAAAGATGGCTAGTGAGGATTGGAATATTTTGGTGACGGGTGGTGCTGGTTACATTGGTTCTCACACGGTTTTGGAACTCCTTAATTCCGACTTTCAGGTGGTGGTGATTGATAATTTGCACAATGCCTATCGAGGTGAGCATGCAATGGTAGAGAAATATCAGAAGTTGCACTTGTTTTCCACATAAATAACTGTCCTAACTGTGATTACACAACAATTGGAAAAAAAAGAAACTGAAAACTGATCTGAAAAAAATCTGGAAATACGTGATAGTAATTGGAGATGTATAAGAACTGTTAATTGTTATTGATTGTCTTACAATGAACTATTACGTAAATCCTTTTCTTTTCGAATCCATTTCTAATTAGACAGCGGTTTTGAGTGACATAATATTTAAACGTGGCACACATTTGCAGGTGAACAAACTGATAAGCCAGAATGCCTAAGGCGTGTGGAAAAATTGACAAACAAAAGTGTCACGTTCGTCGATTGCGACATCACAAACAAAACGGAACTGACGAAAATTTTTCAACAGGTATTAACACCTCTCCTATTTGTATTTGAAACAATGAAATAGGGAAACTATTTGTCAGCAAATTTAAAATTAAAAAAATACAATTATTAATTTATTTAAAAAATAAATTTTATTTCATTTTTATTTAAAAAAATAATTCTTCAATTTATTTTTCTCTTTTTATTCTTTTTTATTTGTTTTTTGTATTTTATGATAAAAATAAACATATTTTTTACTTTTTTTATTTTTAAATTACAATACCTTAAACCATTTGTAAATGTTCAGGAACTTGGACTTTTAAAGTAAATAGTTCTTTAAACAATATTGATTCACAGTACAAAATCCACTGCGTGATTCATTTTGCCGCACTAAAGGCAGTCGGCGAGTCCTGCGAAATTCCATTAGAGTATTACAGAACGAATGTCGGTGGAACACTGAATCTACTCAAAGTAATGCAGGAAAATGGCGTAAGGAACGTGATATTTTCCAGCAGCGCTACTGTGTATGGAGTACCTGAAAAGTTGCCTCTAGTCGAAGATATGAAAACAGGCAATTGCACGAATCCTTATGGGAAAACGAAGTACATGGTTGAAGAAATTTTGAAGGATTTATGTAATTCGGATAAGGTGCCCTTTTTAATCATTTTAAATTGTTCGATTATAAATAAGTGTTTTTAATTAAAATAAAAATTAATAGTCATTTCAGCATTAGTCTTTAAGTTTTTTTCATTAAAAATTCCCCAAAAACTCATTTGAAATATCATTGAAATTATTCCTTACGCCAATTTCAATGATATTTCAAATGAGTTTTTGGGGAATATTTAATGAAAAAACTTGGTCAAATTTTCGAGAATTTATTTGATTTTCGCTCCTTAAATCTTGAATGCTTTTTCAGACTTGGTCAGTTATCTCTCTGAGATACTTTAACCCTGTGGGAGCTCATCCGTCAGGAGAAATAGGAGAAGATCCGAGCGGAATTCCGAACAATTTAATGCCGTACTTATCTCAGGTTGCTGTCGGGAAGAGGGATTTATTGAGTGTGTATGGGAATGATTATGACACCCCAGATGGCACTGGTAACTAATTTATTTTATAATTAAATAACGCATCTGATGAAAATTAGTCCCTGATATTCCAATTAAAAAATAGTTTAGAATCCTTTCCTATTTTTCTTTAAGAAAAATATGAATGATAAATCAAATTTTCATTAAACAAATTACAATTTTTATTAAATCTGTTATAGCATTAAATTAAAAGAATTTTATGAAAATCCTTTTTAAATTTAAATTACATTATTAAAATTATTATTATTAAAATCTCATTCCTCATATTACAAAATAGCTCATTTCTGCAATTATTATGATTATTTTTTGTAAACAAGCTCATTTGCTAAAACGCCTTAAAAATTTGGGAGTTAAACGGTTAGTATTGTGAGTAAAAAAGTATTTTTTTCAAATGCCAATATTTAAATTTTCAAGGTGTACGTGATTACATCCACATCATGGACCTGGCTAATGGTCACGTGAAGGCTCTGGTTTACCAAAAATCGCAAAAACCGATTGGTTTCCAAGCCATCAATTTGGGCACTGGAAAAGGGTATTCAGTGCTCGAAGTGATCAGCGCCTTCGAAAAGGCATCTGGACTGAAAATACCATACAAGATAGTCGGTCGACGATCTGGTGACGTAGCTTCAAATTATGCTGATGCAAGCTTAGCTGCAAAGGTACTTGACTGGAAAACGACGAGAGATCTATTCGACATGTGTAAGTCCCTTTTTTTAGAATTTCGATTGGCAGATGCAAAGATTGATCTTAATTTTTAATTTTAATTGGAATTGACTTTTTCAGGTTTGGATGCATGGAAGTGGCAGCAGAGCAATCCGAATGGTTATAAACCTTCATAAACTGGACAATTTTTATAAAAATCCTGTACAAAGAAAGCCAAAGAGCTAAAGAAAATTGTACTCTCGAAATATTGTATCAATCAAAATTGATACGATTACTTTAGAAAGTCAACTGATATGAATTTGTAAATACTGATAAAATAATTGAATTAATAGAAGAAATTAACTAATTTGATGTTCAATTTGCGAACTGATAGTTGGCAATACTTAGCCAACTATTCTATAATAGTTAGTCCCATTGTGAAAATTGTGAAAAGATGTATTTATACATTGTAATCTGTAAATACCCGAAATATAAAATGTTAATTTTACATTAAAGAATTTGGATTTTCATTATTTTCAATTCGGGTCACCATTTGCAAAAATGTGAAAAAAATCTGAAAATGTGAAAATGAATGAAGACTTAGAAAAACATAAATAGAAATGTGGAAAATATTTTTTCGCGCGAAATTAAAATATTTAAAGGCTATAAAAAAAGTTTTTATTCTTTTTCAACATGTGCCATTCGAAAAAATATGAAAAATACGTTTAAATATAAAGTTGATGTGGGCTTTTTTCTAGAAAAAAAAAATGTAGGTGGAGAATGCATTCTGTCAACGCAAAATCAATTTTTTAATAATTAAAATTTTCTTATCTTTTCTGGGCAAAAAAGACTACTTCCCTTTTTGGTATTTATTTTTCAATCATTTATTATCGAAAATAAGGTATCGTACTATATTATCATAAAGTGTTAGACGATTACAAATTGTTATAACAATATCTGAACGTGGGAGTATTATATACAGATGCCTGTAATAATGACCTGTGATTTGTTGTGTGTTGAGGGTATAGGCAATCGTAAATCACTCTCGCTTCGAAGACGCTCTCCGAAATGCACCGTCGGTCGAATACAAAAAGCCTATGTATAGTATTGAAACCTCGTCAGCGGCGACGTTATTTGACTCGCGTTACTCTCGCTCCGTTCTTAAACCCTTACGCTTATTATGTACAGCATACAAACACCTCTGACAATATAATACAAAGTTATCATAATAACCTAACTGACCCGTGAGTATCGACTATCAAACGATTAATTGATCGCGCGGGAACAACGAAATCTGCGATACATTGTAATAAGGCGCAATCTAAATGCCGTTCTAAATCCAAAAAATTTTTTGCCAAAGATAAAAAGGAATTGCATCCCTAGCCAAATTGCGGAATTTGCTTTCTGGTTTGAATACTATGTAGCTAACCAATTTCCAGATTACAAATTACAATTTTTTTAATGTTAAACTTTCTAAAACTTTCTAGCTGGAATTGAAAAAGAGTAAAATCGTACGAATAGTTTGTCGATTGTAAAAAAACAACCAGGCAGATCCCAAAATCTAATTTAGCTCTGATTGGCAGGGATCGCAACGAAACATTAAGTACCGTCGACTCTGAATTGTACTAATTGGTCAAGCAGAAATGCTTCCAAGTTTCTCGCGTCTTCCTTTATTTTCCTTGATTAATTCTGGAATTGGAAGGTACACAAACCGGGACAAAGATGCTTAGAACGAAATGCGAAATAAATAACGTAACGCGTGCACAGTAAGTGTGTACAACTATAACGATAAGCGGACTGCGCCGCGCAAGAGTGGCAGTAATCGAACGAAACGTCAACTAGTAAGAAAGTAACCGGCGTTGGTCGCAAAAATATGACTACCGACTGAGTAAGTTGTTGGTCCGTTGCGCAACGGAGAATTCGGTGGGTCATATTTTGAGCACGTGGTTCAGGTTCGCGAATTGCGGAAGTTAAGACTGAAAATCGATCTCCTTAGGATAACGTTATTCCGGCGTCCTTCGCCATACTGTGGAATGCACTGTCTGTCTTCTGGAGCAGTGTAGTCGGGGAGTCGAACTCGATTATATATCCTTTGTCTAAAACAATGACCCTGAAAGAGGCAAAAATGTGAACATATTTTTATTTTCATATTTTAACTAAAAAAACAGTATTCAAAATTCATTATGCACCTTTATTAAGAGCTTCCCATTAATGTTTAAGTAAATATTTTTAATGGTTTTTCGAATTTAGTGTCATTGGATTTTGTATACTATTTAAAATTTGTTAGGAGAACGAACCTGTCTGAATCAAGAATCGTATTTAACCTATGAGCGATAGTAAGTACTGTACAGTTCTTGAACTCCTCGCGAATGGTCCTTTGGATCAGATCGTCCGTTTCCAAGTCCACAGCAGCTGTGGCCTCGTCCAGGATAAGTACTTTAGTTTTCCTAAGCAACGCCCTCGCAAGGCATATCAACTGTCTTTGGCCTACGCTCAGATTGTCGCCACCTTCCGTGACCTCGTGAGATAACCCACTATGGAGACCTTTAAAAGGTGTACCAAAATTAACCCTGTTAGCCAAGTTTATGTAACATTTATATATGGTTTGTATAATACTTAGCGGAAATTAATTAATGATATATATAGTATCCTAAATGTCTTCATTGATTTAAATTCTTTACACTTTCTCTTGACAAAACCCAGTTTTTATGGTGAACTCGTCACAACTAACTTTTTTGGTTTTCAATTTTTCCTATGCGGAAGAGGAACATTTTGATTTTTTATGACGCCTGACATGTGCATTACATCTGCTTGTCTCAACTTCAAACAAGAAAATGCTACAATCAGGCTTTGTCGGAGTTCGGCATCCCGATCCGACATTTCATTGTCGTGCTCAAATGTGAAACCATCATAAAGTCATATTTTGCATTTATATGTTTTTTCGAGTTTTTTACAGGCATTATAACGTTACGACGAAACAAATAATGTTTTTTGATCGAATAAATGTTATTTTATTGCATTTCGAGGTATTAGGAATTCTCTTTGCCATTTTTTTTTCTTGTTTCAACTCCCTTCCACTCACTTTCAACGAACGCCTTGAGATGCGCGTGCGTGAGTGCCCGCCAGATGTCGTCGTCGGAGTAGCGATTGAACGGGTCCAGGTTGACCCGCAGGCTGCCTGAAAATAATACTGGATCCTGGGGGATGATGGTGAGCCTGGACCTGAGCGTGTGCAGACCCAGAGTCGCGATGTCGACGTCGTCGATGAAGATCTTGCCGTCGGCGGCCTCGATGATGCGAAAGAGTGCGAGGGTGAGGGAGGATTTGCCGGCGCCGGTGCGGCCGACGATGCCGATCTTCTCGCCGCCCTGGACGACGAAGGAGAGGCCGTTGAGCACGAGGTCCAGGCCCTCCCGGTACCTGACCTTGAGGTCGCGGAACTCGACGCGACCGTTCACAGGCCAGTCCTTGGATGGCTCGGTTTCGCTCACCTCCCAGGGAGCCTCCTGCGGAGTCTCGCCGTACTCCTTTTGTAATGAACATACAAAGAGTATATAGTCGGCTGTTAAGGAGGTTGGGGCATGATGTTTTAGAGGGACAAGGATGGGAGAACTAAAGCGATGAACAAATTCACGAAAACCATCGAAATGAGCAGCGGTGCCGAGAGACAAAGTTTAGGAACTAAATAATTATTGACAATAACTTTTATTATTGTAATTATTTAAATAACCTTAAATTTTAATGCTTCATATGTTATAAATTGCAATTTTAGCAAATTCGAGAGGATTTTTATCCGAATTTGAAAAAAATAAAGAAAATTGGTTTCTTTAGATGATATCCAAGTTTTGTTACGTTCTTATCATGGGAACATTAAAATATGTTCATACATTGTTGATACAAAATAATAAAAAAATGGGTGTGAATTAAAATAACGATCAGTATTGAATGAAAAAAATATATGTTATAGATACATTTACGAGGAATTTTTGGGCAAAGTTTGAACAAAATCGACTCACTAGTT
>JABFPB010007809.1:0-10663 GCA_022817645.1 Ceratoteleas bidentatus | reverse complement strand
ATCTCTGAAAAATTACGAAAAAATTGTGACTCTCATAGTTTTTCAGAGATTCTCAGAGTTTTCTCTGAAAAACTCTGACAGTTCCCATTTTCAGAGGTTTTCAGAGATTTTCAGAGATATTCAGAGATTATTTGAATTTTTCAGAGATTTTCAGAGATTCTCAGAGGTATTCAGAGATTTTCAGAGCATTTTTCAAAGATTTTCAGAGATTTTATTTCTACAAGGGTTTTAAAGTTCTTTTTAGTTGGCCTTTCTTTCTTATTAAAAAAAATTCGAACATCTTCGAAGTTTTTAAAAATAAAGTTCGAACTCTTCGAACTCCAGCACAAAAATGAGCACTTATTGGTCGTTGGACCAAAAAGGTTTCTCATCGTTAAAAAAATGAGGACTTTTCTCGTTGTAAAATATAATGTGCTACATTGACAGAATTCAGAAGAAAAACATTTTTTATTCAAACTCCGGTAAATATTTGTTCGAATCAATGTTTGGGTAACAGACAGTATTTAATATACAGAGATATGAATTCGTTCCAAAAAAGAATTTTTACTTCAAGATGCTTTTTTAACCACATTTTTTCGCTGAAAAAGATTCTGTGTTGAAAAAGCGCCCAGTCGTAACTCTATCAGTTGCACATTATGTGACCATTGATCACCGTTTGACGCTCTAAACTTGGGAAGGTTACCGCTGTCGCAGGAGCTTGTTCGCCGGATAATAAGAACAAATACGTCGGCGAAACTTCGGGAATTTGGTCAGCTGCATTTTTGTCGCGATTCGCGACCTGAAATTCGTTCGCCAGACGGAAGAAAGTTTTTCATCTCTTAATGGACTTTAATTGAAAAAGGTAAATGAAAATATGGACCGTCTGCGACATTGCAACTTTAACATTGTTCCGGAATTGCAGCTCTTCAGGAGCACTGCAAATAAAAGTTACAGTAATAAAAATTAAAAACAAACAGCCCGGAAACGAAAACCGATAGAAATGTTGTCATTTATATCCCGTTTCTTCAAAAACTCCGATACTTTTTACCGATGGAAGCCGATAGAAATGTTGTCATATGTATCGCGTTTCTTCAAAAACTCCGATACTTTTTACTACGAATTTATCGGTTTGAACCATCAGTCTCATTTCTGAAAATTGTATCGGTTTAAACCGATACATTTTTAAGATATTTTTAAGATACAATTTTTTCAAAAAAAATTGTTCAAACGCTTATAAATAAATTAACCTTATAAACGCTTATAAATATAGTGACCGCAAAATGGAGTGACAAGTATATTCAATTTGAATTTAGTTTGAAACTAAAATGCATCGGTTTGAACCGATTAAGAAATTCTATTGAAACCGATACATTTTTTGTTTGATTTTTGTATCGGTTTGAATCGGTTGATTTACGGCTCAGCGAGTGGATTAGACAAAATCGTCCATATTCATTTTACTTCGGACGGTAAAAGCTTCGTTTTACTCGTAACAACGTAAAACTTCCGGGGAGACTGTAAAAGTGAATTCGTGAAATCGGACGGACACATACGTCTTCCGGACCAATAAAAAATAGTTATCCTTAGCGACGTTGTAAAAAGGCGTAACTTTTCATTGATCCCGCGCCACGGGGGTGGGTTATGGTGACAAAAAAAGGCGGCCATAGGAAAGAAAAGGGAGCGCATTCCGCAGTCTAATTACGCGATAAATCCTGAATGGCGGGCAGTAATTCATTTCTACGTTGACCATAAAACTTGGTGCCGCGAATTTCCCGATTTTCATTTACGGGAAATAATAACCGCCGACGATAAAATCGCGTTTAATAACGACACGTTTGTCACGGTCGAGATAAAGGGTCAAATCGTTCGAACGGTTTTAAGATTTAGAGTTAATATGAGCTTCGTAAATGTTTTTTATATGGGTCAAATATGATTACCGTGATCCGCAATGAAAAATGTTATAAAGGGGTTCGAGGATATTTGTTTTGGAAAATACACCTAGCCTCCCAAGAAAGTGGTCAAACAAAAAAAAATAAAATAAATACAAAATCTGTTTAAAAATCTTAAAAGTTTACGAACTGAACTTTGAAAGAAAGTCAGAGGTTGAAAAATTCGTTTTATTAAAGAAAGTTCTGAAATTTTGAACTGTTAAAGTATATATCTGAATAAGTATCTCCAGAAATACTCTGAATCCAAGAAATTGTTGTATGCCGATAAGTCACACATAGCTTTTTTAGACTTAAAATTTACTAGTTTCATAATGTATGATAAAATCCGATTTAAATAAAAAATTCTCACTTTTATTCTAAACCAATGTTCAAAGAACAGCAATATTCAAACGACAAATAATTACTCGCAAAACATAAATGTTAATTTAATCACACTTCGGAAAAGTCCAAACTCCCAAAAACTGGCCAAATTGCTCTGGAATGCGCAATTATTCAACTCAACGTATTTGCGGTAACGAGACACTAACGTTCGGCCATTTACATCGAATAACTATTAATTTTTGTTTCCCTTTCTTCTTTTCCCGGCTTAGTAAGTTGCATGCCGCTTTGCGCGCTTTTTTCGCCGCGATGCAAATTAGACGGCACTTAATTGGAGTTCGCAAGAGCTAGTTGCTAATTATCAGCAACATCTAATTTCCCTCCGAAACAGCACTCGTAGCTTCCAATCGACGACGCTCGCGCGAATGATAATTTTTATTGATACTGTCGGACTCGGCCGTAAAACGGAATCGTGAAATATTTCGACACACGCGTACGGAAACGCAAAACGGCCTGCCGTAAATTTCGCACTGTCCGGTTGGATACTTCGATCAGATGGACCGATTAAAGCGCCCCCGCCATCTCGACAATTTTGCGCCGAAATTCACGGCCGGCGCAATTGGTATCTTCCAAATTAAGAGCGCTGGATAGTTCATTTACGATTCAAGTGTTTTTGCTGTTGTTTTTAGGTAGAGACGGATTGCGAACAATTTTGGGGGATTTTTATCAGAAAATAATTGACTGAAACCATTTTTCGGAAAACGGTACAATGGGAGACTTTTAGGTTGAAATTGTCAAATTTTTATATTGTTTTTTTGTTTAAGAAAAAAAATCGCGAGAATAGCCATTTTGTGGTAGATAGAGAATTGTAGGGATATTCAATGGGTTGAAATTTTTTTTTGAAATGATAATTCAAATTTTGTAAATTAATATAACATTCGGTTTCATTTTCAGATTTTTTTTTATTCATCGCGATCAATTTCTGTTTTTGAATAAAAAATTTGTTTTATCGGATAAGCATCACGTTTTAAAGGTACCATTTATCGAATTGAAATTCTCTATTCAGAAAATCGTCAAAAAATTGGCGTAGATACATTTAACCGTTATTCCTCGCTTTAACCATATCAATTCCCGTTTCAGCATCAAATATAACCTTCCTCCGAAATCCCCGGAAAAACAGAGCCCATTTTCGGAAATCAGAAAACATCGGCCAATAAACTTGGCCACTCAAACGGACCGTAGGCGGCAACTTTCCTGCGGCAGATCAAGTCATTACGCGGCGATCTTTCTGGGATTGCGCGACGCTTTATGGACCGGGTTAACCTCGCGTGAATTCGGGCCAGAGTGACGGTGGGAGTCCGAGTTTAGTGCCGATCGTAAAGTGGCGGTAATGAAGGCATTGTGCCGGCATTGTGAGGGCCGCGTAAATGGACGAGGACTTATCGGTAACTTGGCGAAAAACTTCGTAAAGCCGAGAATGGCTGACGAAACGCCTCCCCTTTCCCCTGGTAATGGGGTCGATGATCATTTTTCCATTTTCGATGTCGCTTAATCGAATCCGCGCGATCGCAGTTTTTTCGGTCGCAAAACGGGAATTTATTCTTGTATTTCAAACGTGACGCGAATGTCAGAGCAATATCGTTGCGAGAGACGAATTGTTTTACATGAAGTTTGAGTAGAATTTCCGATCGCGAATAAATTGTTGAGACAAAAGAGAAGGGCTATAGAGGAAAGGAACAATGAAAATATAAAATAATCAACAAAATTGATAAATTAAAAAATTTGAATGTATATAGTATTTGTAATATCAAACTCTATTTTTTATATAAAAATCTATAAATTAACATTGTTTACAATAATAATATGCTATCACATTTACAGAAATGGAATTTTAACAATTTTGATTCTCAATGAAGTTTAATGAAAATAAATATAACAATTATTATATTAACGCAAGTTTGTTTATGCAATTTATAAAAAAAATTGCGTTATTCTAAGCACTATTGTGAATTGTTTGTGCCTCAGAAAGACAAAAAAAGTCAATGGGCTGAAAAAATATGAAGAAAGCGTTCTCGGAACGAGGACAGGCGAAAATTGTAATAACCGAAAAGAGAGGAAAAAAGCGTCGAGAAGATTACATTGAGACCGGCGAATGTGAAAAACGCGTCCGGGATAAGTTAGGTTATGTCTGTCTGATGCTGCGAAACGCGGTGTAAGCATACAGAAGAGCGTGGAATAGGCGCGGCGGACTGAGGGGCAGTACGTGAGGTGCGACTTGAGAGTAACAAATGTTTTTTGCGCGGATATATGTGACTCTGGTGAACCGGCAAAAAGCCGGCGGCTAAAAAAATTTGGGACGTCGGTAAATTGCATATAAATTTAGATAAGATGCGTACGTGTTCCCACGAATGCAAGAGAACCGTTTTAACGTTGTTAAAACAAGTTTTAATTTTATTTTTTACATTTTATTTTACATTTTATTTTAGTTTTAATTTTTTACAAGTTAAATTTATTGAGATAAAACATTTTAAAACTCCATTACGTTATTCGACATTTCTTGTTGCAAAATGAGTATTAAAACTGAGTTTGAAACGAAAATTTTGAAATCCGTGAAATTACTGCAAACAGTGAGATCGAGTTACTGGGACTGCGCATTAAAACTAATAAAACTCGTTACAAGTCCAGGAACGACTCAACATGCGATGCAACGAAGTAACGAAAAAATTGGAAATCGTCCTGGGACGTCGTTGTTAGCGGAAACAAAAGCGGGCAAACCTTTAAGATACTCTGCAATCCGTAAACTAACGTAATAAAAGTCCCCGATAGCGAAGCCGAAAATCGAGCAAACGTACGGACGAGTGAATGTAAACATTGCGAATGTTAAAGATGCATGCTTTTCGGGTCGATTTGCAAATACGGCAAATCGAACGTTCCCGGCTGTAACACAAACGAATACATGCCTCCGTCTTTTTATTACCCCGATTTTAATGCCCCCCCCCCTCGAGTGAATTTATCACCGTATTTACGATCACCGAACAAGAACACCGACTTTTCTCGATGCGATGTAAATCTTTTATGTCCCGGTATTTACCAAATAGGTTCTTCAGCATCAATATCTAGACTGAAAAGTGATATTTTTCGCAAACGTGCAGACAGTACGACGCTTTTTTCGCAAGTGTGAAAACGCAGACGAAATTCCCTGAACAGTGGCAGAAACTATCGTTTCTCGCCCCGGTGAGGAAAGCGCCACTTTCGACACCGGTTCGAAAAACGTCACTTTTCACCCTTCCGCAAAATCCTTCAGCTTTCGTTTTTCGTGTGGGAAAAATGATTCCCAAGTCCGAGACTTACCGTTTTGGCTTCGACTTATCCACCAGGTCTTCGCGTCGTAGACCTGCCTAATCCTCACCCATCATCGGCCCAGTCCGACGGATGCTTCATCACCTCAAAGTCAACAATGAAAAGACTGCATCTGCACACAGACAAACATTCCAACATAACACCCCTCCGCTTCACTTCAAATCCTCAGTGTGTCTTCTCCTTAAACTTGTTGTTGTCGATTTTTTCTTGTTCTGTTGTTTGTTGTCTATTGTCCTATCTTTACACTCTATTTTTACACTCTATTACTTTTTAACTTGTCGTCGCTCGTAACCTGTATTTAACTAGCATCCGGGTGTTTTCTGTCGTTGCTGCCCGAGGAGATAGTAGAAAGGCATGTGGAGTTAGTCGGCCAGTTGTGTGGTTTTTATGCATAGACATAGTTATATATAGTTACATCTATAGATATGACGTGTTGCGAGGCTTTTTGGGCATTGACTGTTGGATCCCTTGTAGTTATCTGTCTGTTTTCTGTTCTTTTGTTTCTGTTCTACCTATACGCAAGGTCGATGGAGAACGTTTGTCTGTGAGAGTGCACTGGTTGCCGTCATTATTGTGGTGATACAATATATCGATTTACGTGTACAGACGTACACTTGATTCCCAGGAATGTGGGGACTTTCTCGGCTGTCGTTTTTTACTATCTCCCTATTATCTGACATTTTTGGACTTTGACGTCGATGATTGGTGGGTGGCAGATCTACGGCGTATGTGTGACATGTGATGGCTTACTGCTTATTTGATCGAATTAGAACTGTCATGTGCATATAGATATATAGACGTATATATACAGATGTGTATATATACGTGTCGTCTAGCTTTTCTATCCTTGTATGTTTGGTCGTTTTTTCGGGTGTTGCCATCCAACTCCGGCACTCGAATTTTCAAAGATGCGTGAGGTCGTCCTTGTTTTTTTGCGCAACCCTCGCTCCTCCTCGTCGTTTGACTGTTGGAGACGATTTTTCGGTTCGCTTTGCGGGGAGGAGGGGGCTGACTCGCATAGAAAATCGAATCGCCTCGAAGACTGCAAATCCACTTAAGAGGGGAGGGTGTCGTTATCGCGTCTTCGGATTAAGAAGCGCGGAAGAAGAAGAGGATCGACGAGAGATGGGGTGCGTGCAGGGGGCGCATCAATCGGCGTCACGGGTTTCAGGCAGATTACAATTTGGAGGACGCGCAATCGATCTTGGAAGAGGAGATTATCAGGTTGCTCTACGGTTCTTGTTTTTCGTACTTTCTTTTTCTCGGTTTTAGACGGAGAAGCAGATAGGAGGAAACGGTTGAGAGTGGACGAGTTTTTCGTTGTCGACTGGCAATTGAATTGAGGTGAATGTTTAAGGGGCGGTTTTTTCGAAGTTTTATTGGGGGGATTTGGGTGATTGGATATTTACTTAGACGTCAAGTTTGATTTTGAGGTGTTTCATTCGGGGAATCGAGCTGAAGATTTTTTCGAGGATTCATTTTATTGGATTAAATGTTTGAATATTTTATGCTGTTGAAGTATTTCAGCATTGTTAGGTATTTTATACGGTTTAGCTATACTTTTATGTGGAATTTACCCTAGATTCAAATTTTATTTGAGGTTTTGGTTGAGGATTATTTAGGTACGAACTGATTTCCGGAAAATCTCGAAGTTATGACAATTCGATGGGTCGTATTATTTACCTAAGTTCGAGTTCAATTTGGTCGAAACGACTTCTTTGCAAGCACGACCCGTAGAAACGGTAACATTTGATAGAGAAAAATGAAAAACAACTCGAAAGCAATACTTGAACAATCTGCATCAGTAATTTCGCGCCGTCAAGTTCGGTATTTAAATTTGCAAAAAGCCGAAACGATCGTCGCAACTTTTATTCGCCGTTCATTCATATGCCACCGACTATCGGGAATTTCGCGCGAAAAGAAATCCGGCCGTTGAATAAAATATCCCACGGACCGACGTCTTTTTTAAATATTTCTATAATGTCATCGTTTCGTCCATCAAACTCGTCAGACAACCGTTTCTATTTTAAAACTCGCGAAACTTTTTTCAGTGCAAATAATTTTTAACATTTCGTACCCATTCAAAAACAATGGTAAAAAGACTGATATACTCGTTTACATAAATTACGTTGCAAGTTACTGAAAAATCTTTGTTTAATTAAAACTTCCTCCCATCTGCTCTCCAAACGGGATACGTTCAGACACCGACACTGTCGCACAGTCCGCTCTCTACGATTCGCATGCAATCCACTAGAACAATAAAATCGTGAATGGCTGATTCGTGCGGTGAGATCAAAGCAATTGAGTCGCGATTAAGTCGGTGTACGTGTGTTTCGAGCGCTGCGACAAAAGCGCCATCTTCCGGCGCGCCCCGTCAAACAGGTTCCGAAAAACGGGGCGGGGTTTGGGGTGGGGGTTCAAAGAGAACGCCGATTGGCTCGAGTCCGGCCAATCGGCCTGGATTCGAAATTGGCGGGAGAAACAAAGTCGGGCGGTAGGAGAAGAACAAGGAGAAAACAAAGAAAACAACAAAAGGAGCAACAACAAAACGGCGGCGTCTGAATTCAAGTTGGACAGACATCAAATCACGCATTTGAAAATTCAACAAGTGGCCGGTAGGGTGCGCTGCGTTCCGCTGTTAGGTCTTGAGTTAGTGTGAATTATCTCCACTGGTGGCGCAGGAGTCGTGAGTTGTTTAAGGGGCTTGGAAGTAGATGATGATGATGATTTTGATGATGATGATGGTGTTTTGGCGATTATGTTTGTAGATCCTTGTTTGCGATTGTTCGGTGGCGCTCCCTGGCGGTTTTAGGTGGTGTCTCGTGCGGCGACAAAAATGTGTGGCAAAGTGGGATTGTTGTGGCGGTTCGTTTGAGTACGGAACCTTAACTAAGTTAGGTTTGTCGCTATTTTATTAGGGAATGTATGTAAAATGAGTTAATTGGCCTCAATTTCTTTGGTTCGCAGACTTAATGTATGTAGATTGAACGTGCCTGGTCCTTTTTCGACCTCTTTTTCCGTCCCTTAATTACAGTGTTCCATCCATCAATTACGGCTTAATGGAAAGACTTGCAAACAATGGCTCGCGGAAAAAACGCCTCATCGCAAGACAAATCAATTTGCGATGAGGCGTTTTTATCCGATTGCGATGGTGCGCGGATTTAGACGCGCGTTTTTTGCGCGAAGGTAAATTTGGATAAATAGCATATTTCTATATTTCATGATACGTTACGACTTTCGGCCAGGTTCGATCGGAGCCGACTGCGCATCGGGCGCAAGCGGATTGATCGGCATGAATAAGTCAAGCGAGCTTCATTTATTTGTCGTATATCAAGCCCTTAGCGTTCAAAAACCAGAAGTCGCGAAAAAAGGCGTATTTTTTTCCGAAACGAGGACTAGAAATTCCAGTTTAGATCTTATAACAATCTTATTTCACAAAACTTGTTTTATCGAGTAAACCCGATTTTTGGGTGGAAAATTAAAATCGTCGATATTAAAAATAAAACTGAATACCGTATTAAAATCAAAAGAATATTTGTTAACGGTTACTAAATTAAACATTATTCCGGTTTTATAAAAAAAAAAAATGTTCTAGTTCCTGCAGCATATTGAACAAAAAATATTTCAAATCTGTGTCAAAAAACGTTATAACCCCAAAAAAGCCACGACTTTTGAAAACTAAACCTCTCATTTCGAAAAATTACTCGTCGCGAACAAAAAAATGATCCTCCCGTTTCATCGAGCGAAAAAAGGTCGCCTGAGCGTGATAGCGGGGGATTAAAAACGCAAGCGCAACTTTTCCGAAAGCCGCTCTAAAAGCGAACGTCGCGCAATTACGGCGCGCAAGTAAAGTAAGTAACTCGTTCTTAAACGAGTATTTTCTTTAATTGCCGCCACCTACTTTCGGGATCCGCCGCGTGTCGCGCTAATTATCCGACCTTAAAGCTCCGTTTTCAAAACGACAACTGGAGCAACAAAATGTCTGCGTTCGCGAACGATTTAACCGGGCGATGTGACGCGCGAACTTCATCTCGGCGAGACGCAATCCCCCGGGGGATCGCGTGGAAATGCAAATTAGTTTAAAAACAAAACCGAGTTTCGCGCGGCAGACGTAAGAAGAAAAAAGGCCAATTTCTTGTGGAATTAGTGACTTCGGAGCGTTGTTTTGGCGGCGGTTCGGGTATCGGATTGAGGGTAGTTTGTGGCTCGCAAGTTTGCGGCTCGGCATCGAGTAACTGGCGAGTTAATTGATATGCATCGATTAATTGTTATTTACGATACGGTGTGTTTGTTGGGCAACAATTCCGGGTGTTTGGGATCGATAGCGAGTAATTCATGATTGGTGATTGATCGGTAATGCGATGTGAAATTCGGAGCAAGATTAGGGGGTGGATCGAGAGGCAAATTGAAGGGATTTTTATGGCCTTATCGGACTTGGCGGAATATCTTTTTCATTTCAGAATGTGCGAAGTTATTCTGCCGCTAAGTGTGGTATTATTTTTCTATTATCATCTAGTTTTATTTTCCAACGATATTCCAACGATAAAACTGTATTAGCGTTTTACGATTTTCAGTATATAATGGTTTAATTGTAGATTTTAATTGTAAAAGTAATATGTTCCTAAATTAAACTGATTTCAGTTGAGTAAAGAAAGATTGAAAAAAAATCATCATCGCTTTAAGATGAGAAAGTGATCATAAATGTGGTCATTTTTTGACAAGAGTTTTGAGACTTTTACGATCACCATTTGTGGCCATTTTCTCATCATAAGGTGATCACGATTTTTTCTCGGGAGGATAATTAAACCGTAATTTTGTATATTATCTGTGTTCGATTTATCGGATTTTAGCGAATGTCCCATTAATTGTTGAAAAATGTAGGAAACCCAGAACCAAGAGTATTTGGAGTACAATCAAATAATAGTTATGTTTCTATCTTCAAGTGAAAAAAAATCTCGATATAAACTTCATTCAGTGTATGCAGATTAAAACCAGATTTATGTTTTCAAGTAACCATTTAGACTTGAAATAATAGAAAAAAAATATTTTTCTTATATATC
>JABFPB010007808.1:0-10665 GCA_022817645.1 Ceratoteleas bidentatus | reverse complement strand
CAAGAATATCTCATCCAAGAATATAATATACTTGGAAAAAGTCAGAATTTTTTTTTCAGTGTAGTATATTTTATTTATTTTTCAAATTGAAAGAAGTACAACGTAAACATTTACGTTATTATCCTCTCGTATCAAATATTAAAATTCCTACCCTAGAAAAATTTCCTTAAATTTAACTTTACTTTTACTAAGAAATTATGGTGCGGAAATGATGTGGGAGAGACGATGTACAATTAAAATTACTGTACTGAATAGTAAAGTACATTACGCTTCCTAAAAAACGCCCTAAAATCACCCAATTCCAATCCTATATCATCATCATATGGAGATGTATGGTGCAGAAGTTCCCAAGTATAACTATCCTTTAGCCCTCTAACGGCTGCCCGAAATGTCTGACGCATGAATTTCCCATCTTCAATCCACGATTCCATAAAAACATAACCTGGATAATGCAATATTATACTCGACTCTACCAGCGAATTCACAATTGCAGTAGAATCATACATACCCCACATTCCACCTGGGGAAAAAATTCCAAACAAATCAACCAACATAAAAACTAAATCTATCACTTCAAAAACAATCTTCTCTTTCCAACACTACAATTTATCTTTTCCTTCAACTACCCTGTGAAAAAAATCTCATATGAGAAACTAACATGATTTCTCATACGAGCACTCATATGATATCTCAGATGGAGCGTTAGACTTCATATGAGATATTTTAATATGAGATCTCGTATGAGATTTCTCATAGGATATCTCATGTGAGATCTACGTCCCATATTAGATATAATATGAGTTCTCACTTGGGAAATCATGTCAATTTCAAATATGAGAATTCATATGAGATTTTTTCACAGGGTAAAAAATCACAGCTTCTCTCATTCTCCCCTCAACTTCTTTCACCTCATCCTGAAATTCTCCCACCCGAATCTGAACCCCGAAACAGCCCTGAAGTGCGAAACAATCGTCTTTGCATCGCTTTCTCGAATTGAACACAACTACGGACAATTGCGTAATTAAGTTATGCGAAGACGTAATGAAGTCATTGAACTCGAAAGAAAACAAGTGCTCGTCTCGTCTCGGAAGACAAGGAGCGCGCTGCCGGCGTTTCGCGTGGTCATCCGGTCGAGACGACGGCAATCGGCGGCGCTCACGCGCGCCGTCCAGTTGACCGGTTTTCGGTTCAGCGCCGAGTGGTCCTGCCGGCAAAGGTGACAGCTTGGACGCCGAGCGTGGCCGCGTGGGTGTATCCTTCGGAATGGCCCTAGGTTACGTAATGCCATAATGCCTCCATTTAATGTCAATTGACCTCGTTGTACACGTTTGCGCTAAGGGAAGTTCAACAATTGCCATTCAGCTTCGCTATATACGTTGTGTGTATGTCACGAATCGTGTACGCCACGCTTCCGCCTCATTCTGCCGCGCGAATTGCGCACGTTCCGAACCTTTTTTGCGCACACTCATTCAGCGTCTTGCTCCTTTTCATTCACTCGCCGTTTGACTGCGAATCGCGCGTTTTGCGACTGTAGACTCAAAAGCACAACCGCTACCAAAGAGATGAAAGACTCGCTCCACTTTACCGAACTTCTGGCTGGAGAGTATTCGTTAATGAAAGATCAGTTTGATCGAGTTTTTTGACGGACAAAAAACAATTGACTTAGAAACTGGGTCGGCCAAATGCGAACAAATAATTGTTAAACGTAGGATAAACAAAATTCTCGCTTGTCCGATACCCAGTTCCGTTTACTCTTTCCGGCAACGATCGGTTTCAATTTACGTTTAATTTGATGCGAGCAAACATTTTTCCTGCCTCGAAAAGATTTAGACGCCACGTGTTACTTCAAAGCAAATTATTCCGGGACTTTGCGCGCGCTTTGTGTAGTGATCACTGTCGGCTGAGCCTTCGGATTAAGTAAGGTGCGCCCTAATTAACCCTCACCTTCGCGCGTGTTTATTCAAACTTGTATATTTCGGTGGCGGAGCGTGAGACATTTATATCCGGTGCCAAAGTCGAAATTGCGATTATCCGAGCGATCCAATTAAAAAGCCCGACGAAAATAAATCCTCGCGGGCAAATAAATTCGCGATTAATTAACCGGCCAGCCGATATCTTGTGTCTGTTGACGCGAGTCATTCTACCCCAAATCAGATTACACTTAATGAGACGAGGATTAATTAGTGAGGTGAATTTATGAGTGAAACGAAATGCGAGGACCAGATATTCTGCAAAAAGCAGCCTCTTCTCGATTGATTTATGATTGCTGACATTGTTGGAGAATTTAATTGGTCGAGAATCGTTTGCATGCCTTGCAACAGGAAAATGTTCACCTACTGACATTATTTCACTTTCGTTTGTCCTTGAGAAACATGCATGTGTGGTCACAAATTCAGACGAAACGACAAACGCAATGTCAACTCCAAAAGCGAAAATTGTTATACCTAATTAGTCGATTGATCAACTGAACTAATACGGCTGATGCGGAAATAGAAACTAAAACTGAGCGACTGGTTTATTTGAGTATAATGAGAAGAAGAAGAGATTTAAGGGAAACTTGAACATCAGTAAAATATGGAATAGACTAAAATAATTATGGTTTTTTATATCACGAAATTGACGGTGCACTAATTCAGAAAATCTGTAGACACGCAAGAATTACTCAACGTCAGTTTTTGCGCCCCGTCGTCTAATTATGAATCGTAAAAATGTTACTGCGGCAAATTCAGCGTCATTGTAGTTAATATCTTGTTGAATGTTTGAGCCCGATAAATCCTTTTTTAATGCCGTATCGACAATTTCAAGATCACATCTGGCTTCTAAGCTAATTATAGGAAGGAAAATATTGTACGACTTCGTGTACGATAGAATTACTGTTAATTGGCCGCTGTGACTGCAAAATCGTTTGAAATTCGAAAAAGGATTTGAAAGAGAAGTCGAAATTCAAGGCGAATTCAAAAAGAAACCGCAGAGGCTTCTGTGCAGCAAAGACATAATCAGTCAAGCTTGAATGGACATTTTCGAACGAGCAAATAAATTGTGTGGTCTCGCCAGTATTGGGTATAATTATATGTGGCGAAAAAAGTTAGCATTTACTGAATGTATGCTTTGTAAGCAAACCGATTTTTCAGTTGAGTTATAATTGAATGAAAATATATATGTCATACATTCAGCATTAGTAACTGTTTATATTCGTAAATGCTGCAGGGTAAAGAAAAGCAGTTGCTCGCATTCTCGATGATATATGTATAATCCTATTGTACTCATCTGTTCCAAAAATAATTTCAACAAGAACAAGAAACAGGTTTCATATCATTGAGGAAATAATTCCTCAGAGGGAATTTACCGTCAAACAACTACAAAAAATAAATCTTTGTTGCGAAAAAGTATTAATGTTTTCAATTGATAGAAATTTAAACTCTTATTATTATTATAATTAGAATTAAATGTTTCCTACGTGGTATATTTTTAGAGTACGCGTTTTGAATATGGCGGAGAGTTTTTTTCATAATTTTTTGCATCTGAAAAACTATTTTTATGGTATGGACGAGATTGATTAAAATAATTATTTTTGACTCAATTGCATGCTGTTTTTCACATTTGCAAAAAAGGATTTGTTCACATATCCTTTTTTGCATTATTTCTCCCAATTTTAGTTTATAACATCACAATTTTTTTAGTTTGATAACTTGTATAGACTTTTTGTATCCGCGTTAACAGATTGCTCTTTACACATCAACAAAAAGTACATGAAAGGAATTTACTTTGACTCTGAATATATCTCGGTTTTGCACTCCATATTTCTGCTTCAAAAAGTCCTGAGTGTCGGTAAAAAGTTACACGAAGTCAATTAAATCCTTTGATATTACAAGTATTTACATTAGGCAAACGAATGTCGTTACTTGACCTATCTCTTCACGATAACAATCTTTTCCACTAAATAATTTGTAAACAATTTTTTCCAGGGAAAAATGTTTACGCAGAACTAAAGGAGACTGAATAAAAAATCCAACACAACTCATATAGCAAGTGAGAACGAAACTTTTTTTCTTTATTTTCAGTCACTCGTTTGTATCGGTAAATTTTTGTCAGGAAAATAAAATAAAAACGAGAACACGAATTAATAATGTCCTATTTTTCTTTGTAAGAGTAGTGTGATCTGAAGAAAACAACTGTTATGAGAGTAATTTTCGCAATTTCTCAAATATCTGCACGTCGAAGGAACAAATGCTGCATTTCCAGAAGGTGAATAAATGTGAAAGCTATTAGTAGGAAAGCTTAGAACGCATTCTTTGAACTTGACGCATGTTCCCCGTGTGAATTATGGATCATATTTTTTGTTTGCCTATAAAAGATACTTAATATCTTAATTTGCAGAGACATGCGCAAAACGGCTCCAGCAGACAATAAAAAATTATAGAATGTTTGACTGATTTTAATTAATTAACGTCGCTTTCGCAAAACTGTCACTAAAGTTCCGACTAATATTATTATAAAGTAATTCAATTTAATGAGCTTAAGCTCATACAACACACTTAATAAATAGATGAAAACGTGTCCAATTAGAGTACTGTGCTCAGATAATGCCGTTACATTTTTACTTTTTATAAGATGGGTTTATGTAACTTCACTCAATATTTTCCAGTAGAAAAAACTATTTATTTTAATATAAAAAATCTTGAAAATAATCGAACAAGGTTCTTTTATTAACAAGACAAACTAGCCTTTTGATCAACTTTTTTCGTCTTTAATTACAATGTTTGACGTTTTTGTATCAATTACGAATATCAACAATTTAAAAAAATGTAATTCTATAAATCAAAACAACCATTTTGTTGATTTAAGACTCCATTACATTACGCCCATTGTGACAGATGTTTTAATACATATAATAAACATGTAATGTTATACTATTATACAAATATTATTAGTTATGCCAAACACATTCCTCTAAGTAATACAATTTAACATTAAATATTAAAAGGCATTTTTATCAACATACACATTTGCCACAAATGATGAAAAATAAGTATACATATATTAAGAATTTTTTGTTGTGGAATCTCAGTGCGAAATATGACAAAAAATCGAACAAAAACTATGCTATTAGAGAGTCTGGCGAATATTCTTTATTCTACAGGGGTAGCGTCAAGGGCGTTGTTCGGAGCTTGACCCTGGCTCAATTATTGTAATTGCGTGTCTACCTAAATCTTTATGGCGGTGATCTAACGCACTCGAACTTCTTGTTTCTGCCCTTATTCCGATGGTGACGCCATAACACGTAATCAACTTTACAGCACTTTCTTCAAACATCGATCCCTAACAAAAAATCTCCCCTATGATTCATTCACACTTCTGTGCGAATAAAAGTAATATATTTGTAAAAAAACATTGTAATTCCACTTAAGAATTGCTTAAATAATGTAATCTCTACCCAAGCTTTGTAAATGGATATTGCAGATATGATTACTGTTTTCTACAATGTATGTGTCAAAAGCGCTTTACGATGTAACGGTTTTCAAACAATCCGGCATCTGTTTCTGTATAGTCATCCAAACGCATAGACGTTGTCCTTTTTATTGCACAATTCATTTTTTTGGTAGTATAAATTATATGACTATTCGTTTATTGTACTTTTCCATCTCTGTTGCAATTTTTGGGAAACATCTGCAGACGAAAGGCAAGAGAAAATCGTTTTGTGTTCCAGTTTTACCTCATTTTGTCATGAAAGTATATTTCAACGTCAGTCTGCAGAAATAATTTGATTAGGAGAAATGATGACTGTAATAGATTGAAAGTACAAAGTGTATAATGGTGATATAATTTAGGCAGCAAATGAGATAATGAAGACTGTTATTATCTACCTACTTATTTATCTAAATTAATACTAGAACATTGTATCGAATACGTACATCGAACCAGTAAAACGTTATCATCCATTTAATTACCGAATCCTTACTCTCGTGTGTGCATCAGTCAATATATGAAATATATGTAGATTAATTTAATTTAAACAATTACAAATTCAGAATAGAAAAATATATAGCCATTCGAGCGTATGAAATAAAAACTAAACATGTATTGCAAAATAATATGAGAATGATTAAACCAGTGATTAAACTAATCATTATAAAATCAAGTATCTCTTTTAACAAATATTTTGTTGAAAAACTAACACGAGCCAAAGAAAACCATTTTTCCTGCAAAAAACAGCAAAAAAGGTTAAACGTCTTCATAGAAAACATTACGCTGACACTTATTTTTCTAGTGATATAATACGATAGAAATAAGGTTTTACGGCAATTACAAACATTAATGAGTCAAGAAATCCAAGCCGCGCTGAGAGCATTTGCTAAATAACACTGCAACTGTTTAAACGATTTCCAATATCCTTGGAAAATTTTTATAAGGCACAAAATATATCGGCGACGTTAGAAAGCGAACAATGCATCCTTGAAGAGATATCGCAGATCAACGAATTCAGATGAATAGAGTAAGACATTATTATAAATGAATAATTCAAGTTCGCTTTTCAGTGATGTACGAAACGATTTGACTCAAGCTAAAATTAGGGACGAATTTGTTAGAAGATCTCGAAGAATTCTTCGCTAGCTCTCTTTATAAATTATTCAGAAACCATCAATCTTCTACTAATTTTCTGGCTTATGTTAATCGTTAAAGATAAATTAACACTAAAACACCCACAAGTAAAGTTAATATTTAATTCTAGAAAAAACTCTGGAACTCCAGTTTTGCAAACCGAGATTATTAAGGAATGATGTCTTTTCGGAGAAAAAGAGATTTTAGCGATCTCAAAGATTTCAATTAGAATTGGAAATATGTAGCATATCTTCAATGCCGACCCTTCCTCATTACATTTAAATCTATCTCAAGAGATTACAAAGTTATTGTAATACATTATTAACAAGATAACTTTTACATCTACTTCGCCAGATTAAACAAGTTTTCTGTTAATATTATGCAAATTAATTTCAGTGTCTAAAATTCAATAAAGGAAATTCTATCGAACAATATTAGAAATAAAAACTTTTTTAATAAATGGTCCAATATCTACGTACAAAAAATATGTTTCAGTATTTTGCAGTTGTAATATCTTAAACGTTTATATCTTAATAATAGCTTTTTATTAAACAATAATTGTTAATGATTACATGCATAAGCTGGAAATTTAACCCACAAGTACAAAATTAGACAAATCTGTTCAAATCAGGTCTCATATGATTAAAACTGCTTTGGCCCAGTTGCCCCACTTATATATCTCAATTACCCCGTTATTGTAATAGTAGAGGGAACATCTCAGTATTCCCTTCAAATGTCATATTGACGGATGATTATAAACATGGATGTGAAACGAAATGATTCAGACGTTATTATATGTAAATTATTGTATGTGAAAAATATACAAAAATAATTAATATTTTTTGAAAATATTAGAGAAATCAATTTCTTCGGTATTTAGTTTTTGAAAAAAAATGTGTGTTCTACAAAGCATAACTTTTTGAATACTTTTATGTTTTTGTGAACTCCATAAACTTTCTCTCATCTATGTAGTAAAAAGCTGTAATAAAATTTAGTGTTACAGCAGTGACACATGTGTAGGGTAATAAAATAATTCGTTTACTTTTGAAAAAGTTATAAAGTTTGAGAACAATTAGTCACAGTTCACATAAAGCACATAAAATACTGTGTACTAAATGTCATGCATAATGTTCTAGGAAAATGAAAGCTCGTATGTAAAGAATTGCGAAGCTTCTCACATTTCCCATTATTCCCTCAGAAATTTAAAATGCGCTTAAACCATCCCTCGTATATATTTTCTTCTAACCATTTTGGGATTACACTTTCTTCACATGACCCACTTTTGGAAAGAAAGCGTATTATGTTATAATGTTTCGGTGTATCAGTTTCCTACTTTATACCATTTTTCTTTACTCGATTGTACAATATCGTATAAATTACAAATTTGAATTTACTTATCATTTTTATTTTCATATATTTAAGTTAATATTAAATATTAAAACTATATCATATATTTAATAACTTAAAACAAACAAATATAATTTTTAAATAAAAAATAAAATAAAAATAATTGTTTTATTTCTTTACATTTGTTCAAGTAAAATTTGAAATAATTACATTTTTTAAATATATAACTGTATTCTTATAGACCACAAATTCACATAAACTGAGAAATTTTATATAATATTTTTATAATACATATAAAAAATAAACAAGGTCTATATATATTATTGCATAACTGTGTAAAACACTAAGCATGTTTTAAATAAATAATTAATAATTTTAATTACAAAGTTATTTAAAATTCGTAAATTATTTGTATCACCTAATTCCGTTTAACTGTCTAAAATATTTTGAATATAATTATAAAAAAACGCGAGATTGACAGATCAATTGTCAATTAAAACACCCTATGTTTCATTAAAAAAAAATAAAACTTGACGATGAGCATAAATATTCAATCGCTGAAAACACCGAATCAAATTAGTGAATCAACTTAATTAACCTACAGCGCGAAACTCGCGCGCCCTTACTTTATCGACACCCGATATATTGTGTTACACAAAAGCCTACACAGTCTGCGTATGTACGCTCGTCGGGCGTCAACGAGACTCATGAACGCACCGCGAAAGAGGCATTGCCGTGGTAACGATGACACACGAATGAAACGCGTGGTGTCTCACAAGTACGACGAACTTACGAAAGCAACTTACGCTGGCTTCAATGCGTTATGCTAATCGAGCACAATTTTATCAGAACCATCAAAATATTCGTACGCCGTCGTCTGCTTTCCGACACAAGACAACCTTCATCAGAAAACCTCTCCCTCATAACCCTACTTCGTATCTTCCATCAATTTCCCCGAATCCCTTAATTTCGCGGCTCAAACAAACTGATACCGTTACCCAAGAATTCCACAATGCCAACATGTCACGACTTTTGTTAACGATATCAACGGATCGCGCGATTAATTTCCAAGGCATTAATCTGATAGAATTAAATTAATCTTCTATCGAAGATTAATTAACAATCTCCGAATGATAAACCACATTTGCAAAGGTGTCCAAAATGTCCCACTCCTCAGACAAATTTTTCATTCAAGTCTAGACATCTTCCATCAAAAAACTGTATCGGTAGAATACCTAGACCAAGCACCAAGACCATTCCCAATTTTTTCCTTCCTGATTCCCAATGGTGTACTAAAATCCTCAAAAATACTCCCGGGTCCCAAAACCAAAATTCAAAAAACCAATCTGAAAGACCTAGTTTATCATCAGTCTTTGATCCAAATTCGTCAATTGCTCACAAAACCATCAAACCTAAATCCCATATCGCATTTAGAACCTTTTCCTCTAAACCTAAAAATCTCTTTTATAATTAGGACCCCTCCGAAAACCCGCCTTTCACTTTCCACCTCGCGTCGCATTTCTACCTGTCCCAAATTTTCATCCCATGCCGCACCGCGCGCCACACACCGAACCAAAACACCCGGTTCGCCACGCCGGCTCCACTATGGCGGCCGAAACGCGGCCGCCGTACCAATGCGACTTCTGGGTGTAGCGATGCGACGCGAGCCGGCTTGCGTGTTCCCGTTCTTCTACTCTCACGCGCATTCCTCTGGATGACAGAAGGCGACGCTCCGCGCCCATTCACCGCCTCGCCGACCGGCGTCAACAACCCACCAGAAACCCGCGGCAAAATGCCTCCTGGTCCCACCCAAGTCCGCTGCCCCAGCGCCGGACTTACCCCAGCTACTGGGCGTGCGGCCCAGAATCGCGCCCGTTTCCGAGTTGTAGAAGAAGGTCCGCCAGGGCTGGCTAACTGGTGGCGGCTTCTCGTACGGGTGCATCCTGGGCGGGCCGTCCGGGTCGCTGGGCTTCCTGGCGTCCGTCTTGCAGCCGTTCCGCGCGGGGCGGCCTGGTTCCGGGATGAGGGACTAGCGCGCGCGTCGCGCCAAATTCGAACCCGCACCGCGGCGCGATTCGGCACCTGGTCCGCTCGGCTGCTGCGGATTTTTTTGGGCGTCCGGGTCGGCCTTTTTTTCGAGCAAAACTTGTGTCCACGGCGCCGCCAGGTTAACTGAAGGAAAGAGGCGTTAGCTCGGGCCCCTGCGCCCTTCCATTTCACCTCCCACTACCGGTGTGGCGACGGTACTCGCGGCAGGCTGGTGTTGGTGAGCTGCGAGCGTGAGCATACGCGCTGCCCGTGAGAGTAACGCTGAAAAAGAGCAGTACCGTAGCTAGGCAGGTGCAACAGGTGCGCGACGCCGACGAGGCGCGGTCCGCGCGCTGCTCCTGGGGGGTTTCGGCGGACCGAGGGCGAAAGGCTGCGGGGTGGCTAGGGCCAGGAGGGCGTTGGAAAAGGGGGAGTGGGATGGGGGAATTCGTTAGAGGGGTCTGTGGGTGAATAGAGGGGGTGGGAAGGATTTGGCAGGAAAAGGGTTTTTGTTGCAAATGTTGTGAGTAGGAATAGTTTTGTTATGGAACAGTTTTGGGACAGGTACAAAAAAACTAGAAAAATACATATAGACATCGAAGATGGAATCCGTGTGGATTCTACGTGAAGGAACATTCGGACGTAGATTCGACGTAGATTCCACGTCGAATCTACGTGTTTTAGAGGTGT
>JABFPB010007807.1:0-10666 GCA_022817645.1 Ceratoteleas bidentatus | reverse complement strand
ATATATGCTGCATATATGTCGCATATATGCCCCATATATGCTACCTATATGTCGAATATATGCCCCATATATGCTGCATATATGTCGAATATATGCCACATATATGCCGCATATATGCCGCATATATGCCGCATATATGCCGCATATATGCCACATATATGCCGCATATATGCCACATATATGCCGCATATATGCCACATATATGCCGATATATATATATCCCCTATAAGAATTTTTACATGGGTGGTTCGGACTATAATTTAGGTGGACATATGTGCGACATGTGGGACATGATATAGAAGCTCATATATATGTTGCGTATAAGCTCACATATATTTCACAAATACGTGAAACATATTTGCCTCGCATATATGAGGCATATGGCCAACATATATGCCTCATATATGCGACATATACGTTTTTATAGGTGGCATATATGCAACATATATACCCCTGTATAAAATGTTTCCATGCGATGCTTATTTAGATTATATATAAACAGAATACATGGTAAATGAAACACATAGAGCACATGTGTTGTATATATGCATCCAACATGTACGACAACATGTTTACAACATATGGTAGAGGAGACATATTCTAACGTACATATGTCACATACACTTTTGCCTATATGTAGCACA
Source organism: Ceratoteleas bidentatus (assembly GCA_022817645.1). Lineage (NCBI taxonomy): Eukaryota > Metazoa > Arthropoda > Insecta > Hymenoptera > Scelionidae > Ceratoteleas > Ceratoteleas bidentatus. The sequence continues at coordinate 10,022 of JABFPB010007807.1, read as the reverse complement.
TATGTTCATATATGATATGCCATATATGGCCTTTACATGATTTTTTGTGTGATATTCATCAAAATGATATGAAAAATTAATCTATCCTTTTTTCATATCGGAAAAAACTTAAACTATTTGATAAAATTGTTTACAATAACGTCGAAAAACAGAAAAAAAGACGCGAAAATGATTTGGCAATTTTAGTTGGGCAACTGCAATTTCTTCTCGCGCGCTTTTTAATGTATCAAGTCGCACCGTAGCTCGCGCCGAAATTGAATAATAATCGCACCTTGCATGTGCTCGAGCGTGGGCAATTTTTTCGCCAGGCGCGCTCGCGGAAAGTGGCGCGGCGTGTAATAAATTGTCGAAATTAGCGATCTCACGGTGACATAATTTGTCCAGTTACACGAACCGGACTAACGACTTTGTACAAGTACTCCATCAACACCTTAACTTCGTTGGAATCATGTTAAACTTCGGCAAAGTTTGGCGCGAAACTAATCCACCATCACTATGTGTCAGGAGCTAATAACTATACGTGGCCCGATATATTTTAAAGATAGCGATCAGTTAAGTTGAAATATCTTCATAATTCAAAGCCAATTTGTCGCGGTTCGGGGCCACTTATGCAGTCGTCGCGGCCGACACAAGTTTGTTTAATCGTGCAAATTTATCAGCGAGGTAATGGATTTGACGCGGAAATAATTTCGGCTCTTAGGCAATTTCGCGTTTCCCGAGTTTTTATCGTAGCGCGACGATCGCCGCGGCAAAATTGTCCCCGGTCTTAATGCATTTGACGGACGGGAACATATCAATTACAGTTTACGTTAGCCGTGATCGTTTCGCGAGTTGGCGAAATTTAATATCTGCCGGGTTGTGGTGGCAGTTCGCCGCAGTTTCAGTACCGGACGCCTCGTCGTGTGTTTTGGCTTTTAGGAACAAAGTAACGTAACGCTGCTTTGCGTTTGGTTGGTTTTAGCGGGAGACAGTTGTTCGGGTTATGCGGAAAGAGATGACAAAGTTTAGGCAAAATGCATGTATGATGGAAAATTTGGTGCGAAAAAATTAAATATTACAGTAAGGCTTGCATGAATTAATTATTAATTAATTGCATTTAGGTTATTGGATTTGTTTAGGCTTTGATTGCTTCATCATTTTGTATCTCCAGTTTCCCCGATTGGAGTGAATCCCCCACCAACGTCCCACCTAACCTATTGGGATCTGTCATACATCAAAACGCCATCTGGATAAATCATTTTCATTACATACTTTTGGAAAAAAATAGCACTAGAAAAAATATACCTAGAAAGCTGTATTTTTTTACTGGAGTAAACGGTGAAGAATATAGCCTAAAATTTATGGACAGTGTTCAGAAAAGGATAAAGAAAATAATACTGATTTTTCTCAAATTGCAAACTTTTTTGCCTCAGGGAAGTTTCTCAACTTGTTTTGTTCTTCTCTCAAGAAAAAAATTCTGAAGACAGTATCAAGACAAAATCTGCCCTGGGACAAGAACATTTTTCTTGTCTCAAGAAAGTTGTTCTTCAACGAAAATTCAGGCGAATAAAAAGTAAAAATGATCAGGTACACTGTAAAAAAAGGTCTACAGATGTTACACAATTTTAGTTTGCACTATGCAGTCTATGAGTAAAATTTACTCAAAATTGAATAAATTTTATACAATTTTAGTAGTGCAAACTCAAATTGTGTAAAATCAGAAGATGTTTTTTTACAGCGTAAATTGACCCAACATCTTGGCTTCTCTATTTTTTCTGCTCTGTCTAAATTAACCCCAATTATCTCGCTACTTACACCTATTGGGTATTGGCTTCATCCCCAAAAACTCGGCCCGGGACAAAAAGACCGGTCGGCACTTGGCATGTGCACGTGGAAATAAAAGCAGCCAGGGTCAATGGCAAGCGGATAAAATATTCAACACATTCCGTGTCAAGCGTTGATACGATTCGTTTGCGTCGAAAATGAGTCACTTAATCCAGCTGCACTTGCAAAATGCCGTTCAAACACCGCGCAGGTTGTGGCTCTCCGGCCGAACTGCAGTATCAAAGTATATATACTGCGCGGCGTAGATTATTCAAGAGGCCGCGGCTAACGAGAGAGCAGCGTCACTGTTAGCGGCAAATCCGGCTTACCCGTGGCCCCGTAGCGTCGTCGTTTAGAGCGTGCAAAGGATTCCTTTTGACGTTGAAACGAGCAACGTCGGCCCACGTTGCGAAATGCCACAGTGCACACACACCCCCTCCGGCCACTGTCCCCTTTCTGTCTGGATAAACTGAACACAGTCGAACACCGGAGGAATAATGTTTCCGGATTATCTGGCAATTTTTCGCCACCGCAGGGGAGGGAGAAAAAAGGATTTGACAAACGTTGGGCCACCACCAGTTGTGGCCCAGCATTTGTCCGATTTGTTTGAGGGTATGCGAGTTGAGAAGTGGGGGTAGTTTGACTTATGCAGACGCACGTGAAATTAAGATTCGGCGCATAATTAAAGTCGCTCAAGTATTAATAAGTCGCGCTTGGCTAGATTTCGAAATGTATGTAATGAGTGTTAATGCATTCCCTTGGTTGACGTTGTTGACGAGGAGGGTAATCTTGAAGTCAAATACGAGGCCGCTGGGGTAAATATTTGGATAATGCGGCTGGTGTAATTGTTTCTAGGAATAGTGGACCTGGGACTGCAGAGGTAGACAGTGAGGGGTGATAAATTGCGGACAGCTGGAATGATTTATGTTGCTGTTTTTTAGAAATTTATAGAAAAGGTAGAAGGTAGAAGTATCGGCACTTTTGAATTGAAAGAAGATGAGGTATGTTTCGGTAACATCGATAAAAGTTTGGTTTAATGGTTTCTAAAGCGATCTCGTGGGTGACTTCCTGGATTTATCCTAGGTATACCTATTTTCTCAACCAAAAAACGATTGGAATAACTGAATAATCTGCAACAATTTCAGTAAAGCTGATTCGTCGATTTTCTTCAACTCGTCTTGACTCTTTGGTCACAGTCTTACAGTTTTTATTCAAAACTCAAGAGGGGGTCTTGAATGAGGAGGAGGAGATCTTAGAGGAAGGAGATTTGAACGAGGGGGAGGAGATCTTGAACGAGAGGAAGGGGATCTTGAACGAGAGGAAGGGGATCTTGAACGAGAGGAAAGAGGTCTTGAACTAGAATCCGAGCTAGATTCGGACTCGGGTTGAGAAGTTGAAGAGGAGGAAGCTGATTCTGAACTTGTCTCTGAGTCAGACCTTCAGCTTGAAATGGTCCTTCTCCTCCGAGGATGATAATTATCATCCTCGGAGGAGAAGGATCTTCTGAAGAATCTGATTCGTGATCCTGACAGGCCTCAGGATTTGGGAATGAAGGAGAGATGGGGGAATAATTGGGAGAAGTTGGGGTGTATTGTGGAGTACGAGGAAGGAATTCGAGCGGGATTTCGAGAAGGAGTTGTGGCGGGTAAAAGGTTCGCAACGGGGAGTAGCAGGGGATCGGTCTAGGCGAGGGTTGGATGGCGTAATTAGGGAGTAATGGACAGATGGTCCTCGAAGTGGTTTGGGCACCGGGGAATCTGATGCAGCCGCCAAAATTCTTTCGGGCGGATTTCGGGAAGGGACAAAACAATCTGGACCAACGGCCTCGTGAGAGAATAGTGCTCCTCCGATCTTATGATCGGCAAGGGCCGTGGGGGAGGAAGAGAAGGAGGTGGATGTGTTACTGAGGGGATGGTGAAAGGGTTATTAGATGGGCGCGACTTGTCCCATATAATATCTACAACGCTCCAAAATATATGGGGTTTAAGCTGTTTGAGCTTATCAGCTTCGGGGAGGTTGATTGAAATAACCACTTCAGCCTCGTCCAAAAATCTGTTTTCGGCATCCCATAACAGTACCAAACATCTTCTTCCGATCACAAGCCTTGAAGAAGGTAGTCCTCTCCGGAATTTTCAAAAAATCTTTTTTTTGCTTAAAATGTTCTTTGGAATGTATACTTCATTATGGTCTTTACCCCAAGTCCGCCGGAAAGTCCATTCTCGAGTCACAAGGCGATTTATAAAAGAATGTCCCGGAACGCGCTAGGTCGCGGTAAAATGACAAAAACGGCCAAAGAGACCAGAACCTCTATGGCCACCATGAAGATAAACGAGGACCTCCAGTTGGATCTAGAAGGAATGTTATATGGGCCAGGGAACGCTGACTAGAGGTATGTTTAACTTAACTACAACAAATGTAACCCGAAACTCGTTTTTCTCGAAACGTATTTTTTAAATGGGTGGGACACAAAACTTTACGGTTTTCACCGGATTTTGATTCCACCATTCTAAATTGAATTTTGTAATCGCCTAAATAGCTGTTTTGCGATAATTTCAAAAGTCTATTCTCGGTACGCGCTTTTATCCCGATTTTTTGGGCGAAAAAAAATCGGAACTCAAAAATCGACTAGATTATATAATTAAGAATCACTAACAAAAATTAATTTTGTTACCGGATCAATCGATGAACTGCCAGATGTCCCACCAAAAATCGAAGTTGAGGATGCAAGACGTTTCGTCACCTGGTGCTGCGTTAGCAGGAAGCGACCGATGACTCGGGAAACAATGATTTTTAAAGATAAATGCCCATTAAATAAAACGGTATAAATAGATTTGGCAGTATGTTTTGTTGTACTTAAAAAAAAATTCACGAAAAGCGCCTATTTTTCGGCTGTCCTGAGAGGACTACCCCCTTAAGCAAACCAAGCATTATCTTCTTTCCTCTCCCAGTCCCCCTCTATTCCTACAGAACTCAAATTCAATTAAGTTCTATTATAAGGGTAACGTTCGTTATCCCGAAAAGGATTTGGGGTCATATTTCGCAATCAAACCGTTAACCAAGAGCGCCGCAAAAAGTGGCTCGCAATCTTGTTAACGAACTCGACGACACAACGAGGCAGAAAAATGTCCGGGGATCATATAACGTGGACAAATAGCGCAACTGGATTTGCGTGAAGTTAGTTTTGCGTGTTGACCCTCGTGCCGGTCTAATTTAGTTTCGCAGTTGCGCATGTGGCATCGCTTCCGGACAGGCCGTTCGTCTGATTGTTTGAACGCACCCCGCGCGATCTCAGCCGGCATTCAGCGCAAAGACCGGCCGGGCTGCTTTGATTTGCCACTGGCTCTCGCTTATCAAGAACCTCTCAGCTATTCTTGCAACGGGCGCAAACTTTCGTCAAGCCGTGCGCAGCTTTTTCCGGGACAAGAGAGCACTTCCGGCCGAACTTGAGCTGCGCCTGTTTGTTCGCCTCGGACGTGTCTTTTGCGTCGAACGCACGCAGCTGTAGGCTTCCCGCCTCGTAATTTACATATGCGAACTTTGCGCCACACTAACCGTCCCTCTCATCCAATCTCTTTCCTGACAACTTTTCGGAAGACTCTTCGGGGGCGAAACGCGGTTTGAATGAGCCATCGCAAACTCTTCGTACTCGGGTCCGGTGTCCTTTGTTTCTAACCTCAAAAGTTGCGAGAGTATGACGCACGGTGGCTTTATTTTGCTGCCCATTGTTTAATGCATCCTGGCAATTTGCGCCAAGAGTTGACACAGAGTAACGATGATTTGTGGCGCTCCAGGGGTTATTTATTTGGCGACGGCACTCGGGCTGGAGGTTTTTGGGGGTCTATCGATTGGTCCTCGCGCTTAATTTCTCCGGACGAGTGTTTACAAGAGACAGAACCAGCTTAGGGCTTAGTTAATTTGGCTTAGGGGCATTCGAGTGCTCTTAGAACTATTGAATGGCATTCGACAGTACCAAACGAGCCATTCTTCAAAGAGGCGACCAGCACTGAGAAGACTGATACGTCCTTGCATAAGACGACTTGGATTTTACTTGCCAAGGTCTTTGGAGTTCGCTGGTTTGCAGATACGTTTTCAGTGGGATGAGGTCTTCTTAGAGATGGGACCTTTACCAATATTTCCTTGGTTGTTTCTTGATAAAGGATCATTTAGACTTCTTGATACTATAGAGATATTATTTTCTGATTTGAAGGTTAACCACTTCATTGGAGGTCCCATCGATTCAAAGCTAAAATCTAGTACTATTGTTTATTCTCTACAGAGTAGAAACTATGAAACCAAATGTAAACGTAAACCAGTTTTCCCTGAGAGAATTAATAAAAAACAGAGATTCCGAGATCTGGAGTGGAACTTCATAAAGAGTCTCCACGCTCCAACAGCAATCACCTTCCATAATCTTGAATAGTCCCAGAGGAACATAGGGTGGGCCCGACGCTTTGTTAGTTTCCGCGAATCTGTATCACTTGGCCAACCGTGATCTCCGCGCCGTCGATTTCACCGAGTTTTCGGTCTCCCGGGGGTGAAAAGCTCCTCGCCATCAGTCGTCCGCGACACTCGCTGCTTACTCTTGCTTCGTTTATCCTTTTATGAAACTCCGCGTCGAAGTTTGCCGGGCATTCTTTTCGATTGATTTCGCTACTTCCAACGGCAAACATCAAATTTACGGATCCAAAGAGTTCCATAATTCTTAAACAAAATCGACGGGTAGTTCGCGAGAAATGTCGCTCGACGGAATTCTTCTTGCGCAATGTTATTGATCCGAAGCGGAGGTGTCCGTCGATACGACGAAACACGAAATTCCAATAAACCATTGCCATGCACCAGAAATGATAATTGCTTGAAAACGTGGATACGATGGAGCCCCGGAGTAATTACAAATCAATTTCCGCTCCATTCTTTCGCTGAACCGATCACGCCGATTTTGTCGCATTTACGCAACGATCAATTGCAAACTCCATTTCGTCGTCTGAACAGCGAAATTCATCGATTGCTCGCTCAGAAAGAAGGTTACCTACATAAAGATAGCATACGAAAAGCCCCGAACGTAACATTCCATTGTTGATGTTTGGAGTGGTATAGGCACTTAGGTTTCGCTATTATATTCAACAGAGGTCGCACTTTAAGTACACGGTTTATCACTCGTAGCTCAAAGATCCTTAGGATGTAGTTAAATTCACCTGCTACCTCGTTACACCACCTTAGAGGATGATATTGGAAGACCTAGAAGCTACTCAGAGGCAGCTTTTTGGGGGGTCAATGGATCGCCCAAAGGTCACATCGTCAAACAAGTTTCTCCTTGATAATGGAAGACTGATTACCTTCAGTTTGTCCACTTCCAAAAATATATATTCAGATGACCATTCTACTCTCCGGAGTACCAGAATGGAAAACCATTCGGGACCTATTCAGTTCCATCCAATCAGAAGTCTGCGGGTAGCAGTGGTGGGGATGGAATTTTCGGACGATGTTAAATAATTGAACAGCGTTTTGAGGAAGCAGAGGATAGATGTCGCTAAGTGACTGTATGTACCCGACTCTATGAAGTGTGTGGTTTAAGCATCTAGTAGTGTGCATGCAAATTTTACGCGGCTTATTGAGAGCCTGAAATGCTGTTTAGCATTGCAGCAAGAAATCCGTCACTGCGGATTAGGGTTAAAATTATGTGTTACGTGATTAGTGCGGGCAATAAAATCGAGACGAAACAAGCCCTGGCAATCGATGAATGTATCGCTCCGAGCGTTGAATCCAGGACGACGTGAATCCACAATTCAATCCCTCTCAGGTGACTTGAATACGTTAACAAAATTCACAATGCGTCGAAACTCCGTTGCTTTTGCGCGTTCTCGACACTGCAACCGTCGCAATTGTGTAACTGCGATGAAATCTATCGGATTCCCCTGGAATCGATCAATTAAAATGTTTCGAAATGCGATATTTGTAACGGGGTTTTCGCTAACGAATAGAAAATAAAAACTGAAAGTTTGCTCTGATGGGTCAGAAATATGTAGCCTACATAAACTGCATTGAGAGCACCAGCATATAAATATTTCGAAAGTGAAAAAATTAAATGCTTGCTTTACTAGAACCTGATAGGCGGAAACAAGATATGAAAGGAAGTATGTGAATCAGCGATTTAGGTTGGAATTTTCGAATTTCGTTCAAATTTCGTCAGAGAATCCATTCTAAAAAAGTAAATAACATGGCTTGTTACAACACAGTATAAGAAATATTGAAATCAAGGATATTTTACCTCACAGTTAAAAATACTGGAAATGATGAGAACATATGTCGATTTTAGACCAGGGCTCAATGAAACGAAATACATTTTTATAAATGTATTAATCCACGTTGCATCGTGTATTAACAACAATTAAACAAATTAACAAATGAGCATGCGAACGAAAACAAATCGTCGTCCTTCGTGCGTTTACATCAAAGCACGTTCCAACCAAAAAACGTAATTAATTTTTCGTCATTTCGGTAATTCGTTGCATTCGATTTGGCGCATTTCTTTGATCTATTTGTCTGTTACTGAAAACGCAAAAATGAAGCGATTGTGAAACCGTTTTTGCGAATAAACATTAAAGGCTGATCGCGAGTCTTTATTATTCATTTGCTGGCAGGAAACATTGCTAGCTGAACAGTCGTGTCATTTTTTCATTACACGGTCGGGGAAAAAGCCGCGACGTCAAATGGAAAAACTGAGTGACGTTTTTAACAACCTTGTCAGACTTCGAAAATACTTCAAACGTGATTGAGGACTTTTCATGGCAAATTTTTGTAACGCCGAGGCGCGCATTCACGCGAGAAACAGTATCGACAAGTTGTCGTCCCTTGCATGATGTAATAGTGTTGCGCGTCAGTCAAATTCGCGACTGCGTTTTGATTGCGCGGGTGCGATCCGGTGTCCAAATAATGGCGAATCCTTCGATTGTTTACGGAAAGGAACAAAAGCGCGCATCGATTGGCGGAAGTGGGGAAAGGCTCGCGGAAAGGTTTTTTTTCCGCATAACCCGTCGATTAAATTTTGCGAAACTTGTTGCGCCGCCGGTTCGCGAGGGGAATCGCTTTGCTAAGTTTATTGTATAAATTTTTCAATTACGCGCATTACGCTCTAATAAAAATTAATATCGCGCGAACTCGGCTCCTTTGAGCGGCCGACGTCCTTAATTCCGGAGATTGTAAAGGAATCGCCGAGTCGGGTTGTTTTTCCCCCTTTTTGTTTCGTTTCCGTTATGATAGGAATGAGATTTTTTATTAAGATTTGATGAAGATGAAGTTGGGAAAACATAAAATGAACAAAGAGTTTGTGGAAATTAAAGGGGAAAAGTTTCGACGAGAGGTTTGAAATGGATTTTGCGATGGTTTTCCGAACCATCGCAATTTTTGTTGGATCAAGAAGTGAGAAAAATTATGTTTTAAGCATTTTAGACTAGTTTTGACGAATAATGCTGCAGGACTGCATGCCATTCTGAGTTTATAATTTGAAATTGAAATAATTAGTTATTATTATAAAACAATTAAAATGAAGTGTAATATATTAAGAAATTTTTAAGAAAAAGATATAAATATCGCTGTCAGTACTTCATGGACAAAATGAGTTTGATAGGAATTATTGTAATAGTTACAAAAAGTCTAGTGATGAAGGCAAAATGCATTTTTTCAATTTTTTCCCAAGAAATTTCTCAGTGTTGAAACTGCTGCAAAATGTGACATATTGAGACCGTGCCGACAGCGTTATTATCGACATAACACATTTCTTAAAATGCGATAAAATGAATAATTAATCTAAAATTCAACACAAAGCGAAATTTGCTCGCTTTTTATGCATGATTCCATCAGAAAACATCTATCATTTATACTTAACTGAAACTAAACGGAAAAAAATTTCACAGTATAATTTCTTAAAAACTGTTTATAGAATGAAACCAGAAAAAATTTGAAACCAGAAAAATCACCGGATTATCCGGTGAGTCCCGAGGAATTAAGCGTCAGCTAAGTGACAAGGTTAGAAATTGTGACTCACATTGTTTTATTACATCATATTGTCGGTTAAACTTACGAGCGTCAATCTATAGTTAGTAGAACCACCTTCAAAGCTTTAAACGTTTAATTTTATCCCTTAGATCAGTGAATTTCGTGTGTTTATCGTACTGGTTATAATCAAGGCTTTAAAACAGAAGCAATCAAGCTTTTATACTGTG
>JABFPB010007806.1:0-10668 GCA_022817645.1 Ceratoteleas bidentatus | reverse complement strand
CTATAGTGATTTTTAAAATACTTTATAAATATTGAGTTCTAAGAAATAATTTTTTAATTTTCAATCCTATTAAAAATGTCTTATTTTTACTACTTTTTTTAGTAAAGTAGCCAGAGTATTTCCTCATTTTTATAACATTTTTGTACTTCAATAAAATATAGTATAATTACACAAACCTGATACTTTTTAACGTTTCCCTCAGGTTTGACACAGAAATGATGACAAAAAACGTCGGACAATCGAATACCATGCGATATTTCCTGATTTAGCAAGGAATCAACCTGTTCGAATGTCCAAACATAAAAAGCACCCTCCCTTTTGTCCTCTGCGTCATGAGTTGGATACGAATCTGCGTCTTCAGCGCTAAAAAAGCCGCCTTCCTAAAAAATCGAATATTGTCAATCATTTTTCGATCCTTCAGCTCGATAAATTTATCGCCTCATCGTCAGCTACAGTGATTAAGTCTATTCTTTACATTTGAAGACAAATTATTATCACCTTATGACGCAAATTCCGAGCTACATAAGTGACAATATCGTCTATCACTTCGACATAAAAGGGGTCCTTCGTCACCACATAAGCATCGGTGTATGATCTTAATAATTGGGCTTGATCATAGAGCATTTTCTCAAAGTGTGGCACGTGCCATTTGCCATCAACTGAGTACCTTGCGAATCCCTAAAAAAGTATTAAAATTATGTGTTGAAGTTGGAGTGGTATTATATTATTATTATATATATATTTTTTTTAATAAACCATCTTCGGAAATAAAATAAAATACTAATTTTAGATGAAATCGGACCAAATTACAAAATTTAAGGCAGAAATCTTTAAATTTGAATATAAACACGACCACATTTGGAGTATTTTCGATGTTTGAAAAGGAAATCTTAATGCATTAAAAAATGATTTTAGTACAGTCAAGATAAAAAATGTCGTTTTCGTACTTGTCCCACATGATCGTGTATTCCGCCCTGGGCCATTTTTTGTAAAGTATAAGTACACATGTGCAAGCACTTGGATCCCATTTCGCTGTTCGGATTCCGTGCGTACATCAAAAAAAGTAGGTTCAGCTTCACAGGCTGCGGGAACTTCGGTGCAGGCAAAAAACCGCCAAAATCCTCGTCGAATTCATTTGCGAGCTGTTCCACACATTTGGTGGCGCTGTTCTTTGGAAAACAAAACATATTCTGCAAGAAAAATGGGTCATAAGTGGGTTATAATAATCAAAAAATAAAAAATTGATAAAAACAAAAATAAAACAAAACATTTGTTCATATATATTTAAATAAAAAATGACCTGATGTATTTCTACACCCGCATTTGACATTATAATGGAAATTTTGTTCAAATCAATTGAAACACATCAAATGATGTGAAGTGTTTCTTTATTTCAGATATGAAGAAAATTGTTCAAAGTATCTTATAAGAACTTTGGCTGAGTGGTTACTCTTTCAGATTGCTATGCTGAAAGGCGGAGGTTCAAATCCCAGTTATGATGCCTTATTAAAAAAAAAAAAAATTAGCTGCTGTAAGTTTTCTGCAATTGTTCAAAATCACATAAACAAAATATTATGAAAGTACAAAACTTTCCTGACTAGAATTATTTTGTAAAAATGGTACAAAAAACGGATACGAATGTTGTCGCTGGTCTCCTGATGAAACCGTCAGATTTGCTTCGATCAATTATGAGTAAACAAAACGCGAGACAGTTTGACGCAATAACGTTCTCCTCTTGACGTAACATTCGTTTTATCGACGCCGCTCGATGCAAAAAGCGTGATAACGTGCAAAAATAAGAGCGCTGATTGAATCAAAGCAGTTTTTACCTTTGCGCCGGCATTTCCCAGAGTGAACTTGAGGATTTTGTACATCCTGCCGCTGTTCTGGATGATCTCGCTCTTTTTAAAGGTCCACTGAAAAGTGAAAAACACCATTAGTCTGCCGGTTCGCATTGAAGGATTACCTTGAATTATGAATATGCAAAAGTGCATTAGAACGACTGAACAAATCAAGCGATTTAAATCGTTGATTTAGATCATTTAAATCAATAAGTTATGAATTAAATATTATTTGCCATATTTATGTTATTATAATATTATGTTAAACATATTTAATAAAAAAATCTGTGATGGAATTACGTACTTTTATCTTTTTTGACACTTTTATACAACTTTTTCTTCATAAAATAGTTTCATAAAAGTTTCAAAAAAGATAAAAATGCGGATCGTAATTCCACCATTGATTTAAATAAAATAAATACGATTTAAATCGAATAAATCTGATTTTTTCAATTCTATTTTAATTTTATTAACCTTATCTAGAGTTATTCTAGTTTTCATAATTTTGACCCCTCTTCAAATCTTTTATAAATTTTAGTGCTGATTCATTTGTTTGTCTAACACAATGCAATCTGAAGAAAGTCATGATTGTTACCTCTGTGTGCAGTTTTGCAAGTATTTGCGCAAATCCAGGCTGACCATTCCTCTCGACAGGAGGAAAATAAGTTCCACCAGTGATGGGACACAGATCTGGAGTTAGGAAGATACTCATAGGCCAGCCACCATGACCAGTGATCGTCTGAATCAAAGATTATTCATAACTATCCATATATACCTAACCTTTTATTTCCAAAACCCATTTTAAACAATTTGTAAACTTGTATTTGTCAAAAGAAAAAAAATCGTTCTCCCCTTATAGAGAAAAAAAATTCCATTTTCAATTCTGGAGTTCAATTTTTACAAATTATCAATGTGAATACATAAAACAATTTTGTTTAATTCGAATTTATAATTAAAAAAAAATACCCTTAAAATTTGCCCTCAACTTTAAATGAAATTACATTTCAAAGTACATTTTTCTTTGCCTCCAGAAGGTGAAATTACCTGAATAAAAGTCATATAGATCCTATCTATATCGGGTCTCTCCTCCCGATCAACTTTGATATTCACGCACACTTGGTTCATAAGGCTTACGATGTTCCGATTGTTAAAACATTCTTTTTCCATCACGTGGCACCAGTGGCACGTGGAGTAACCTATGGAAAGGAAGATGAGTTTTTCCGACTTTCGCGCTAACTCCAGAGCTTCGTCTCCCCATGGGTACCAGTCCACCAGATCGTTGGCGTGCTGTAACAAATACGGCGACTTCTCCAGCGCCAACTTATTTTTTCTTTTCGTATCCTTTTGACTGTCTGTCGCCGAAGACGACGCCATTCTGGTACTGGAGGACAAACGAGTCACGAAATTTGACCTGCGACAATACCAGAAAAAAATTAATTTTCGCAATCTCACAATTTTTTTAATAAAATATATAAACATGTATAATGGAAAATAGTTGTCAAAATGAAAATTGTTTATTTTGTCAAAAAAACCAAATAATTGATACATTTTTATATATTTTATTTAAGAAATTGTGAAAATTATATTTACTGTCAGAAGGGCCTCAAATATAAAAAAGTCAATATATTATATCAGTATACCCTTTGAAATCGGACATTATTATGACTAAAAGAACCATTTTCTAATAATAAACCCATTATTAACCAAATCATTTGAATCCCAGGTTTGATTCACTGGGAATCTCCACTTCCAAAAACGTAAACAAACGTCCCACAATCGCCCAGTCATTACATAATAATGAACCGCGAAAAACGTCAGCGGATCCACCAATTCGACATCTAGTCATAAACAAGCGTCGCACGAATATCGCCAGTACCAATAAACCAGTTTGGGCCGACTGCCGATCAATCCGAAAATAAATTGCCACGTGCTAAGCGAATTTCGCGTTATCTGCAGCAGCCATTATCAAAAACATTCGATTATTTTGCAGTCTCGACGGAGCGTGCATTGTCCAGACACACGACATTCACACACATGTCATCATACACTCGCAAAATAACGAAATCTCGCCGTTACATAATGTGACACTTCTGTCAAAGTGACGTTTCTTTCTGAATGAAAACATTCCTGGACAGAACATAAGATATAATACGCGTAACTGCAAAAAATTTTGATGGAAATGAATGGAAGAATTGAATTTTCGCAATTTCGGATTAATTTTTAGAAGTTTGGAATTCAGTTAAAATGGTTTGAGATTCAAAACATTTGTTTGATTGGAATTGAAATAAATAGAAAAGAACTGATATTTTTTTAATGGATTTATTTTTCAGGACATGTTCAGTGAAAAAAGGTACTTTTTGGGCAAATCATGTTAAACGATACTCTTGGAATATTACAATGTTCCAGAAATATTTTTAGAAAAGTATTTATTATTTTTCACCCACATCAAAATCAAGCAAAAACTGTATAAAAACCTGCAAACATCTTCAACTTTTTATTCTTTGAAATTCACTTTCAAATATGTGTATCATATTTTTCATCAACAGCAATTTTATTTTAAATTGAATACTTTTTACATTTTCTTAAAATAATTTTATTGTCAGCACCTTAAAAGGTATTGATTTAAACTAATACAAGGTTCCAAAATAACGTTCATGCTATAAACCGATAAAATTCACTACCTCAAATATCGTGTATTAGTTCAAACTGACATAATAAACACATAAACTGCCAAATACAGCTGCATTCATTATAACCAATAGATTCTAAGTAAAAACTATTGGTTTTTTGAAGAAACGAAATACAAATGAATTCTATTAATTTCAATTGGAAAAAATGAATGCAAGCCTTGAAAACAAGTTCAGAGAATTTCCAAAATATACACAAACCTCCTTCAAATCATCCATTCATTTATCAATAGGAAACAATCATTAATTTGCTTATTTGACTAACAGTTGCAATTAACCAATGGGATTTAATTGTTAAGAATTTTAAGAAGATTTATTCTGATTAATAGACCTTTATAGCAAAGGACTGTATATCCCTGCAAAAAAATTGTAGATAGAAATCAATACAAAAGAATTAAACTTTTATCCAAACCCGCATTTATTTCTTCTTATCCAGAGTTCATTTACCCTGCTTAAAATGCTGTAATCGTTGAATGAATGAATTCTAATTTACCAATTCCAGTAAAATTTTTCAAGATAAAGCTGAAACTGCAGACAAATTCACATTTCTTTTTGAATACAGACAGTGGAATTGAGCAAACATCAATTCTTTTTACAGAATTCAACATTTGTCCTTCAAAACCTTCATGCGTGCCAGAATTCTGCAGAATATATTGGAATTGGAAATCAAATCATCCATTCTAAATGTTTCCCCTCAGGAATTCACTCTTTCATTATAAATGCATTTCTATTCCTTTCCTTTCCACGAATTCCTAAGAAATCAGTCACAATTCCTAAGATTTCATAAGAAATTTATCAGGGATTCTTAGGAAAGTTTAGGAATTTTGACCAATTTCTTAGGTATTTTTGGGAACTCAAAACACAGGATATTTGCACAAACACTGCCTAAAGTAAGATTGTTATAAATATTACAGAATGTTTCTGATTGGCTATTAAATATCCCTGACAGGAAAACATGTATCATAAATCTGTATAAAAATTGCATATGCCATTCGGCATATGAGTTTTTCACATATTTAAGTTGCTTGTTCACATTTTATTATAACACACACTTAATATTTACAATCTTTACTATAGCTGGGTATGATTCTTTTTCATCGTACATTGTTTTTATTAACGTTTATATACATTTCTAAACAATCATACAGCTTAGTTCATATGCTAACAATGGCCACTAGCTGCCCCACATTTCAGACTAAGTTTACATTTGTTCATATTTCTTTTATTTCTTTAGTTATAAAGTTTCATTGTAATAGAAATTTCTTCTCAGCGTTCTTTATGATACAATTTTGCTGTAAGTCAAATAAAGTATTAGAAACAGTCATCAGTTATATATATCTGATGTTATGTATCAGTTATATATATATATATATATTTTAATATTTGAAAATCACAATGACTGGTCCCTTGACCTTATACAGAAATCGGGTATATGTGTTCATATGGAATGCCTGCAGTAAAATAAAATTCCGGTGCTGCAAATATTGCAAAATTGTCTTTTCTCGGATTTTGCAAAGATACCAAGGACCTTTGCAAAATCGCAATGACCTTCGCAACAATCGACAGATTTCGCGAAATCGCCACTAGCGCTACCTGGCTGAGAGGCCCGGCGCGAGGCTGCGGTTACACTGCCTGGAGAAGTCCGTGACGACGCGGATTGCGGACATGAGGCAGCATCTTCCCGCGATCATAACATACAGGCTGCGGCGCGGACGGCGAGCGACACAGAGGGCGCGCGGTCGCGCGACTATCAAGGAGACGCTGGACGTGGCCGGAGCGCCTGGGGCATGTTGGCACTCGCGGCGACGACGGACGTTGCGCAACGGCGAAGTCGGGCTCTGAGGTTAGGGGTCAACCGGCGCTGAGAGCCGCTGCAGGCGCGCGCAAGAACTGCCAAGTTGAGTCGGCGGAACGGAGGAGTAGATGAGGAGAGGGGGAGGGGGAGGGAGATGGAGATGGCGGAGGGGAGGGAAGATGGCAGCGAAACTCCTGGGTTTTTGAACGAGGGTACACCGTTTAGTGGTAAATTTAATATATATAAATATTAATGCAAAATTTTGATAATAATTATGAAAAAGAGTTTTGAAAAAACGTCTTGAGACGAATGTGATTAAAAAGAGTTAGATTTTGAGAAATGTTGTTTGAAGAGTGGAGGATTTTCGTATAAACTGTTTAGTTCCAGCGGCGATCGACAGAGTAGAGCTTCAATCGCAAAGTTCACTGAAAACGAGATTCAATAAAATTCCGGTACTATCGCCGGAAAATGGATGCCGGAACTTTTTCTGTAATTTTACAGATGGATCTGTAATACTTTACGGATTTATCTGTAAACTTACAGAAAGTGTTGTGATTTCACAGAACATTTTCTGTAATTATTGAACTAAAGTGACAACTATTTAACCTACAAATTAACCGAGTTGAATAAAGTAAACAATATGTATGAAAAACCTTGATATCAGTTCAGTTTTTCTAGCCTCAAATGACCGAAAATTGTTTTAATACATCTAAACACATTTTTAGTCAAATGAAATTATTTAAATAAACGTGAATGCAATTCTTCTGCAATTTCACAAAACGTTGTACATTCACTGAATTACAGATTAAAGTCTGTAAATGTACAACTGTTCTGTAATTTTACAATTTTTCTGTAAAATTACAGAATTAGGTCTGTAAAAGTACAACTGTTCTGTGAAAGTACAATTCGAATGTAATATTCCGGCTATAGTGTCGGAATTTTCCGGCTATATTGTCGTAATTTTACAGAACATATTTTCAGTGTGTAACAGGATTCCGACTGTATCAAATCGATATTTTTAAGAGTGTAAGATTCAATAAGTTAATGTTTTTGGGGTCACTGAACTGAAAAATTATCAAGTTTTATTTTTTTTGTCCGCCATATTGGATCCACCATTTTGCATTTTAACAATTCGAGCTCAGATTTGTGTTCAGTGGCCCCGAAAACCCCGAGAATGACATTTTTTGTGAGCATTGGATTAATATTAGGAGCCGTGTTATATTAGGTTGAATACGAACCAGTGAAGTTACATGGCTCTCTTTAGATCAGGCGGACATGACTCTGTTGGGTTGATCTTCAATTAAGCAACATTAATCGTAATTAATAGTTGGATCGGTGACCGAATTTAAAAGTCAGTTTTATCGGAAATAAAACATGCACATCCGTAAACAAACTCATTTTTAGCGGGGAATTCATGAAATAATTTTTTTATTTATTTATTAAAATAAACAAGACAAAATTTATTGACGCGCCCCCGACGCACTCCCGTCGCGTTCCCCACGACCTAAATGACACGAAAATCGTGTGCGTCATGATGTCGGTGGCGCGTCGGTGGTGCGTCGGAGGCGCGTCGGAAGCGCGTCGACATCGAGTCTTAAATTTTTGTTTGGGTATAATGACCAACTTATCGCCCTCCCGAGCGGGCGGTAAGTGAACACTTACCGTGCACGTGATGCATAAAATTTATTTTCTACGAAATTCATGGGGAATTTCCACAGTTTTCTAAGGTTTTGATGGAAATATCTTAAAATTAAATAATAATAATATATAAAATTAAATAAAAATAATTAAACAAATATCTCAAAAAATATATTTTCTACGAGATTCATGGGAAATTTCCAGAGTATTCTAACGTTTTTCGATGGAATTTTCTTAAACCCACAGAAAAATTCAAAAAATTTATTTTCTACGGGATCCGTGAGAAATTTCCATCGTTTTCTAAGGTTTTCCGTGGAAATTGCCTAAAACCTCACAGATATTCAAAACATTTATTTTCTACGGAATCTGTGGGAAATTTCCATAACTTTTTAAGGTTTTCGATGGAATTTTCTTAAAACCGCAGATAAAATCAGAAAAATTGTTTTTTACGGAATACGTAGGAAATTTCCATAGTTTTCTAAGGTTTTCGATGGAATTTTCTTAAAACCACAGACAAATTCAAAATATTTATTTTCTATGGAATATGTATGAAATTTGCATAGTTTTCTAAGGTTTTCAGTGGAATTTTCTTAAAACCGCAGACAAATTCAAAATAGTTATATATGCAACTAGGGCGGTAAGTAAACCATTATTGACGAACGTGAATTGGTTATTGTCTACGGAATCCGTGGAAAATAATTTTTTTGAATTTGTCTGCGGTTTTAAGAAAATTCCATCGAAAACCTTAAAAAAACTATGGACATTTCCCACGGATTCCGTAGTAATAAATTTTTTGAATTTTTCTGCGGTTTTAGGAAATTTCCATGTAAATCCTTAGACAACTATGAAACTTTCCCCTCTGTTCCGCAGTAAATAATATATTTTTATTTTTTCTCGATTTTGTAAAATTCCCATCAAAATCCTTAGAAAAAAATAGAAATTTCCTTCTGCTTCCGTTCTTTGGGAAGGAAATTTCCGTTTCTTTCCTAAGGAATTTCCGTTCCACATTTTCACCAAATTCTTTTCTTTTCTGCGAACTACGGAATTGTAAGGAACTTTTAACACGGGAAGTTTGTTGCTCGCATGAGGCTGTTAATGAAAGTTTTGTCCATCGAAATATCATTAAAGGGACTGTAAATGAAAAGTGGCTTCGTAAAATGTAAATTTTTTCAATCGTTAATGTTATATCAGTGATGGGACTCTGAATAAACAAACATAACCCAATTGTTGACTATGTTTATTTAAATGTTGGTTTATTTAAAACATGTGTTTGACAGTGCACTCGTTTTAGCGAAGGCTGAAATTGCATTTGGTATTTTTGTTTTCAGTGTTAGAAAAAATAAATTAACTGTAACCTTTCAAAAGAATAATGGCAATCGCAAGACTTTGGCCAAATATTGGTCATTAATTGGCCAATATTGAAGCTGCATTTTGCATTGGTTCCTTTGGGCAAATATTGCCCAGTTACCATCCAATAACAATGCCCCACCTTATAACTCAATTATTGGGCCAAAATGCGGACGTAAAGAAACAGGCAATAATCCAAAGAACCAGGCAAATCACGGTGATATCGCAGTGATATCTCAGTCGTGTCACAAGAGATAAACTATTTCCTACTCTGTGTGGCATATGTGTGATATCACGGGTGTGACATGAATGTGACACAGTTGTGATACCTCGGAGGCATGTCAACTTTGTGACATATCTGTGACATACATGTGACTCTACTGTGACACCACTGTGACACTACTGTTACACTAATGGGACTCGTCCGTGTCACAACTGTGTCACAGACGAGTGTCACATTCAAGTCACATCCATGATATCACACGTATCCCAGCAAAAAATTTGGAATAGAAATGAATAGAAAAGAATTGGATTTGTAGCCAAATTCGGTATTCATTAAAATTAAATGGAATTCATTTTCGTTTTTGAATGTTAGAAATAGTTTAATCAATTCCAATTGGGGAATTCAAAGTTAACTTTTTCAAAATATCATCATAACTGGAATTGAAACGAATAGAAAAGAATTCATTTTGCCAGTTTGAATTCAGATTTTGGAATTGAACAGAAACGAACTGTTTCTGAAGAATTCAAAATTGCTCGTTTAAAAACATTGAGAAATCGCTGGAATAGAAACGAATAGAAAAGAATTGAAAATAAAAATATGAATGCCGAATCTTTTTCAAAAGGAATTGAATTTATATTATTCAATCCTTTTGTATTCTTTTTTATTAATTTTTTTTGCTGCAATGTCACACTAAGTAGGAAATAGTTTAACAATTGTGGTACATAAGTGAATAACTAGTGAATCTCTTATGACATGACTGTGATATCATTGTGATATCACAGTGATTTGTCTGGTTCTCCGGAAATTGACATAATGAACTCAATTTCATTTGACTAATACGGCTCATTCTGGGACAATCTGGTTCATTGGGGTGTTCCCTGCTCGTCACGGGGTTCCATGTGTATTTTAGGCGCTGGACATCAAGGCACTTCGAATAATTTTATTTCGATGGCTGGGTGGAAGAAGGTGCCGTTTCAGAAAGGACTCGAAGAAGGTGCCGTCTCAAAAGGCGCTCGAAGAAGGTGCCGTTTCAGAAAGTGCCATTTCGGGCCATGTAAAATGCATGGGCCGAAATGGCACCTTCTCCGAGCCCCTTCTGAAACGGCACGTTCTTCGAACCCTTTTTGAACCGGCACC
>JABFPB010007805.1:0-10670 GCA_022817645.1 Ceratoteleas bidentatus | reverse complement strand
CAATCATTTTTTCATTTTTTTCTTCTGTACCTATGTAGAGCTGAATAGTTAAATTGGTCCATCATCTCCCACACTGAGAAATAAATTCGTAAAACTTCACGAATTCTATTCCTAAAGAAATAAAAGAAAGAAAGACTTTGTTTTGGAAGTTCGGACCGAACAATGTCTTATGATTGGCTCTAAATTCCGCGAACCTCAATTCCTAACGATTTACGAAAAATTCCTTACTTTTTGCGACATATCTCGTAAAAATTACAATATAAATTGTACCTTTTACAAATAGGTTTTCTCAGTGCAAAACTTTAAAGATTAGACTTCAATTTTTCCTTACCCAAAAATGCATCCCCTTTCGTCCAAAATCGAGCGATCTATGTCGATTTGAAAACTCCCCAATTTCTCCAAAATTTCTAGAGGTCCATTTTTCTCTTAACTATTTTTTAACACCTCTTAGACTTCTGTCAGTGGGGTCCGTAACCCGCGCGAACTCGAGCGGCTTCAGCACGCGGTGGGCGTGTTTAATTATTTTATCCGTGGAACCGAGTCACGTGCAAGCGTGGCGTGTAAACAGCGCGCGGCGCGCCGGGGCACACAATGCCGGGGCCCGTTCGTGTGTAAAAATGAAATGGGGCATTGGGTGAAAGTACTCGGCCGGGGAGCCCGAGACTCGCGCGAGTCTCCCGCGAGCGAACAGTCCGTCGCAACCGCTCGGCGCAATCCCACGACTGAGCCGGCCGCGGGACAGTGATGCCATAGCCGTCGACCGTTCGACCGAAAGAACGTCCCGTCCGACGTCCCGACCACCGCGAACTCGCGCCGAAGATGAAATAGCCGGGATCGCGCGACCTGTGACTTTTTACCCAGTGACCCCAACGAGGCTGCACTTTTCGTCGACTCCGGCCAAACCACCTGTAAATCGCCCTGAAACTCGAGGCGAGACTGAAAGAGAGAGACACTGTGGTTGTCAAGTGGTGAAACATTTTGTGGGAAAACCGTGGTGGAGAACTGGAACTCAAGTGAAACAGTTTGTTTGGGGGAGAGAGATAACTTGTTAAAGTGATGCAGAAGTATTTTCGGATAAAATATTCTTTGGGATGAGTTAGAAGAAGTAATGTCCAGACAGAATGTGATGGAACTGAGGGGATAAGAGATTGGGAACCACTGGTCTCACTCCAAAAGTTTGGGGTGAGGCAGAAGATTGTTTGGGAGACATGTTTTTGAAGTGTTTCAAAAGTTATAAAGATTGGGGGGTCTAACTGAAAGATTAATTGAGATAGATTAGAATTAATTGAGATAGGTTAGAAGAAGTAGGGAGATTGAGAGATAGATTTGTTTGTAGTAGAACTTCTTGGATTTGAATATCATTGGGCAATAGGCAGAAATGGTTGCTGAAGTTACTGAAAGATGTAAATTAGACCTGGGAATGCTCTTTTCCAGGAAGTATCAATTTCGAATACATCTGAACTATCGGCTATCAGGATATCCAAGTTAAAGGACCATTGTTTCGAATTTAATAAGAGTTTGAAGGTGGAAACCATGAACAATTTTCTGTTTCAATCCTCTTTCTAAATTTTGGTCGATTTACCAAATTAAGATAATAGAAGCGAGTCCAAGCCACAGTCTCTTCCACTTCCAGTGCGACTCGAGGTTCTCACAAAAAATGCCCCAGACATCTAAATCCAAACTAGAATACCAAAACCCACCTAACTTTCCTCTGAAAGAGAAATAAGTATCCCATTGCAATACCTTTCACACTGGGTTGGAACCAAACTCCGAAGGATAAGACCTCAAACATAAGCGTTAGAAGCGAAGAAAGAGTGGAACCTGTTTCCCTTTCTTCCTCCAATGCTTAGACATCCTTTCGAACTTAGTACCAGCTCTTTTGACTTTCTTCACCTTCTCATCCCAAAACCTTTCTCATCTTTTAATGTTTACATCAGCCTCCTCGAAACCCTATTACCAACAATCCTTTGGCTTTCCTCACCTTTTCCCATAAAACGCCTTTAAAAAGCAATACAAATAACATACCATTCTTTTTCCGAGTCCCAACATTTCCTTCCCTATCTATAAATACACCGTTCCGATTCCGGTTTCCTTTCAGAAACCTCCTCAATCATTTCCTCCAGTAATAACAGTCCTCCGAACCCCACAATTCAGCATATAATGTGACGTGCCCCACATGTCTGAGCCCCACTCCTGTCCAAGCCAGCGCCGACCTTTCACACGAAATCTGTACCGGGCCATTTTCAGGCACACCATGACGATCTTGTGGCTTCTGGTGCTCGCGATCCTCGAGCGTGGCGCCGCGCTGGATAACGGCCTCGCCAGGACGCCGCCCATGGGATGGCTCGCCTGGGAGCGGTTTCGCTGCAACACCGACTGCAAAAACGACCCGGACAATTGTATCAGGTGAGACCGTCTAATCTAACACTTTCATCTCCCCCAATCGCTCACCTGCTGCTTCATTAGATCGCATCGACCAGGACCCAAGTCGTGGAAAGTTATGAATAACTGTTGTCAGCAGTAGTGCAATTAACGACCCATAAGTGGGAACGACCTAACTACGAAGTTGGGTTGTCAGGCGAAAAATCAGGATGCTGCTTTTCCTAGAAGATGTGGCGGCTTTCTTCTTATAAAAGTCGTGAATTTTTGTTGGGATGAGGGTTATTTTATTTTTGGGTGTGGAGACCATTGGGTGTGGGTATTGTTGATCTACAATTGGGAGGAAGTACAAAGTTGGGTCGTTTTGAGCCAAGAAGTCGCGATTTAACATTTGAAGAAGAAGTTTGCTTTTTTTAAAGTAAAGGTGCAGAATTTCTGGTCTGAGTAACGATCCCTGTTTTAGAATTTGTTGATCATCAGAATTTGTATGTCTGGGAGTTGAGTGATAATGACGATGGGTGTTAATGACACACTAGTGGAAGACCTGTAGAGACAAAATAAAATATATGATATTTTTATCATATAAAAATATCATATAAACATATTTCACTTAATAAATGAAAATACTAATTGATTATGAAGAGCAAACACTGTATCTTATTTCTATTCGACTTTTCGCCTAACAAATTTTTATTTTAGCATTCTAATCAAATGCGACTTGGATTAGTATATTTCTTATTTAATTTTTTTGTTTCTTTATGACTAGATTTATCACAAATTTCAACAAATGCCAGTAACTTTTAAACCGAAGGATATCTTTGCAATTTTATACACTCAAATTCTATACGGAATATATTAATCCAAGACACATTTGATTATCTGCTACATAAAATTTTTCTTACCCTAAAATTCGAATATAAATAAGGTATAATGTTTACTCTTCATAAACTATTGGGTTTTCCATGTAAGTGAAACAAAATGTTTTGTATGATCAAAATATCATATAAATATACGAAAATTTAAGAAAAATTTATGTAACGACATATTCTGACAACATTTTCATTTTATACAGAATACAAGGGACCTAGAAATTGCTTTCTTCCAAATGAAACTCCGAAATTTCAAACTCATCTAAAGATCCTTTATTTTGGGTTACATCCACCATTGTGACTAGGACTAATCGTGCCAAAAATTTGGGCAGGTAGTGGAAAGGTTCGGGGCGAAGTGGAGGAAAAGTTGGAACGAATGGTTGGAAAATGAGTGTCGTGCAATTACGCTGCATCTCGACTCTGATTCGGATTGCTGTTAGTCCTTTCAATAATGAAGATAGTTCCTCGTCGTAAATGTCAGCAGCTAAATAGCGGTGGCTCGAATGCTTCGAGTATTGCTAATGCCTTTTTTCCGGAGGCATTCTTCGCTGTTACGTTACTCGTCTGTGTTTCGGACGTTTTATTGGGAGAATTAGCATATATGGGGTGGATCGCAGACGAAGAAACACGCGTCGTATAATTTTTTGTCGCTCCCCGTATAATTTTTTGTCGGTCGAAACTTATTCGGCAAATCACCGGTTTCGCTTGTCAAAATCGTAAAACCTCTGCAGTTAAAATGTCTCCTCTCAAAATATACGTTTTTCGAGAAAAAGTGAAAAGCATATTTACTCGAGTTGGAAATTCGTTGGAAAACGTGTTTTTTACGTGTTCATTAATTTGACGTGTTTAAACACCATTAAGAATGAATGGTCAGACGTTCGGAACGGCGTAAGACTGATGCTTACAAATTTATGCAAACTTGAAGTCAGAATTGAAGATTACATCGACGCAAATGAAACTGAATTACGATCCATTGAGAGTCATGCGATTGTTTTACGATTAATATATTATGCGTAAATAAATAGCGAGATAGTTTATCTAATCGCAGTAAAATGAAGGCAATTTAGATACAGAACTGAAGAGGAAATTATTTTGATTTGTGCCCAGTTTTAGGAGACTTAATATTTTATGGCTGCATGTTTAACTAAGAAGATCAATAAATAAAAGTGACGATCAGGGCACAAATAAAAAATATTATAACGCGGTTATAGACCTGAAGAAAATAGTTATGTCATTCTGATTTTTCAATTACAATATGTAAATCGGTTTACATTAACTATTCAGCGATTTTCGGGCAAAAAATAAAAAAAATACAACTGGATAATGCGAGTGACTCATTTAATGATAACATCAGTCGAGATTAATTCTGTGATTTTACTTTCATTTGATTTATGTTTCGGACTTGAATTCCGTATTTCATGTTCTGTTTAATTTAGTGTGAAATACGCTTCTTTGTGAGTCGCCGAAAACAATTAATTTGTTTGTCTTTTTAAATAATACCTGTCATGCAATTTAATTTGGTTCATCTCTGTTATTATTTTTTAAACAGCTGAAACCGAACGATCGAGTGGCTGCGCTTTTATTAACCCGGCGTCTCATGATCCGCGTAATTCGAGTTTACGTAATACAATTAAATCGGAAAAAGGCCCGCACTTTCGTTCATTTCTAATATTTTCACATTTGCAAAAGCATAATTAACGCCGATACGCTCCAGCTTATGAAATTTACGTGGGAATTACGTTATGCAACGCGATCGACACTCGAAACGAGCGTCGCCGATTTTTCGATCGGCAACGCGGTTTTGTATGAAAATGAATTTTCTATTATTTCGCAGAGAAACTCCGCGGAGAAAGTCAAAGAAATGTCTCAACTCGTAATTTTTCTTATATTACTTTGGCTTTTAAATGCTGCCCGATATAACGCTAACGGCCTCATCAAACGGCCGCCGTTTTTCCCGCAGCCGAACTTTCGAGCCGGAATATTCGCCGATTCATTTGGACAAACACGGCGTCCCTCCGGAAATCCGAAATTCGGTCAAACTGGAAGCGGTTTCCGAAAACAGAACTGTGCCGTTTGCTTTTGGTCGTTTTCACGTTCGGCAAACAAAAATCGAATTTTCCCGTCCCGGCGGAATTTCGAAAATTTCCCACGTGTCGGATAAATCAAAAGCGAATTCGGTTTCCTCGTCAAAACATGAATTTCTAAATCGACGTTGCCCAACAGTCGAACGGATTAATCGGAAGCCCACTTTTCCATCAGTCTAGAAAGCAAACAAACCTTCTCCAGGATCGCTTTTTGCCGGCCGTTTTTCGCGATCGCATCTTATCTAGTGCATGTAAACGACGTTTTTCTGAAAGATGCGGTAAAGTAAAGATGGGAGTATCGTAAAAAGATTTGTAAAATTCTTGTAAGACTATTCACTTTAGGTCAGTCGCAAGTAGTGCACTGTAATTTAAAAAAATCAGCTGTAAAATTAAAGTTATACAGTTTTAAATAAAAAAAAAATATTAAGATGAAAAATAATAAGCAATGAACTTTTCGTATTATTACAAAGAGTTTGTATTATTTTTTATACGAAATTTGATATCATGTATATAATATGAAAAATAATATTAGGTTAAACTAATTTAATATTATTTTTCATATTAAATTTAATTGTAAATTTTATTTTGATTATACTCTTTCAGTAAGAAAGAAAGATAATATGGATTCTGTTTTAAGATGGGAAATGTTGAATACTTAGTAAAACATGATAAAATTAAAAATAAAAATAAAAATTAAGACATGCAGTAAATGCATTTAAAACATTTTTCTCCCACCTCAACGAATTTACACACCTTGACCGAAAACTGATATAATATATTTGCATAAAGCTGCATTTAAAAGTAGTAAAATCTTATCGTTTACTAGTAATTACTAAATTTACATCGTATCCGTGAGAAAGTTGACGTTTGATTAGAAGGGTACACTGAAGTAAAAAAACGAATTACAAACGATATTAAATGTCGTATCCAATACATTACATAAACATTGCAGTACCTTTTCCACACTTATCACCAACTAACAGACATTACTCAACTTATTTGCAACACTTTGCACCACCGACGAAAATGTATCATAATTGTAAATCAATTATACCAAATCGAGCATGGGAAACTCTACATAAAACCTTCAGTAACGTAATCCTCATTGCAAAATTAATACAATTTTATTCAACATTGTCAATAAATGGATCATCCTAAAAACGAGACCTTTTTCGATCAGATTTTTTCAATTTTTTGGAAAAAATTTTCCAGTTTTTTGCCAGATTGGAAAATTTTGATCATTGTGGCATGATCAAAACTTGACGAAGATCTTTTTTATTTATATGAAAAAAAATATTTTTACTCCGGCCTGCATTGATTTCTGCATCTGTAATCGTCGCATGCAGCCTCCTCAAATTCTCCAGATATCCGCGCGTCGCGCGTAGGATGACATTTACCTATGTTCCATTAAAGCTCAGCGCATAAATAGCACGTTATTAATTTATATTGCCCAATAAAGCCGCGACGAAATCCCGATCGTTTTGCGCAAGCGCTCTTTAATTATCGAAACCAACGCGGCTGATCGATCCCCGCGAATTTCCGTAATCGTTTTACCGTAATTCGTACATTAAGGTGGTGTCGAACCGTGAAAGGACATTTGAATCGGTGATTTCGCGCCAAACGTGATTTTTTCAATCCATTAGCAAATTATTTAACATTTGCCAATGGCCAGAATGAAATTCCGCGTTCATTTTTTCAGAGCAAAGTTTTTGAAACTTGCTCCGCTAAATCTCTGTAGATAAATATTCAGTAATAATTATACGTAAACTTAGTTAAACATTAATTTACATACACGACATGTAATTTAACTTATATATATTATCTTAATTTAATAACATATCATTAAATTCTAAATTACATTAATTATTGAATTCTTTACGGATTAAGAAAAATTTCTTTCGGCGCGAAATTTCCGATTCAAACTTCCTCTCTCAACACCTTAAATGTAAAATCGTTCATCACGCGAATAATGACGTTTACCGTTGCGCCGTAAACGCCGTTTCGTCGCGTTTTATCACCGAAATGCGCAGAGTCCGTGACTGCTCCGATTTTTCGCATTCTCAGCAAAAAGATTCATTGGAACAAAGGCGCAATAAATTCGGCCGGTTCGATTAGGTGAAACTGTCGTTCGGCAGAGAAACGGCCGACGAAATTCCTTTTTTTCTTCAAAGAAACGGTCGTTTTTTGTTTTCGACAGCGATCGAGACGCGAAAAGAAATCGGGGACGCAAATTTCGGTGCACCGAATCCAACGGGACTTTTCCGCGGCAGCGAATCATAGCTAATGCCAGGGAATTAATGGCTTTTTCTCCGCGGGAAAGAGCGAGCGAAACGTACGTGAAACGCGCGGCTTTTAAACGCGTTTCCATGCAAATTGGTTCGTTTCTGCGATTCGCCGATATTGTGTCGCGCACGTGAATTCAGACGCCAGTGCCATTACTTTTACTTTTGTCCAGGCTAAATCTTCCTCTGAGTTTATTAGTGAAAGTCAATATACGTTTCAGATATAAGTACGCATCCTGAGAATATATATAAACATACATAACGTATACATAAATTGTGCTTAGGAATAGCAGCAGGGAAGAAATGTTAGAAAATGCATGCAAAAGTATATATACACGAATATTTCGGCAAGAAATATAATATTTTTTATTTTATTACCACCATCCTTATTTTATTTCATTTTTTTATTAATTTGGGAATATCAGTGATAAACTGCAAAAAATGATAAAAAAATTTTCTACTAAATAAATTAAAAATATATTATTTTCCAAAAAAATACAAGCATATTATAAATAACTTCCTTTTTTCCTCCACTGCACAATGACTGCACTTTTTCGCAATTTTCCGCTACACTTTCAATGACTCGAATAATTTAATTGTCGCTTTTCGTTCGAAACAGTTACGTGATTTACGAGCGATTTTGCGCGAAGATAAAGAACACTAACTGCTATTTGCCAGCCGCGAAACTTAACCGTTTCATCACGATTTTTGCTCCGCGCATAATCGCCGATTGTGGCGTTATTTCGAGGTGTCGACTGACGTTGCGCCCGTAATCGCCGCTTATTTTCCTGCGTCCGATGACGGCGGGTTCGGCGTTACGATCGCGATAAGTCGGCAACAAAGTGCTCGGATGCGGCGCTCCTACGCGGCAAAAAGGCGCGCAATTAATAGCGACGCGCGTTTCAGTAGAGTGGAAAAAGAAACGGTAAAGTTGGCTGCAATAGGCAGAGCAGGATGGAGGCTGCAAATTGCATTGCAGGTGCAATGAAAAATAATGCAGCAAACGCGTTGGAAATTCGAGTTTACGTGGGCGAGGGATTTGCTTTTATGAAGAAGAGAATCTACTTGCAGTAAGGGGATTTTGAGGCTGGATTTGGTAGAGGATTTTAGAGATATATGCAACTGGGGCTTATGTGCACTCAGCAACACGTTTCGGTAAAAAGCAATATTTGATCAGATCAGTTGAATGTTTGGTCGAATCAAGAGATCTTTGGTAAACCAAAGATTTAGATCAATTGATTTAAGGTAATTGATTTTGTGGTTGGTTTATGTAGAGAGTTTAGTTAGTGCTTTGTTAAGTAAATGTTTTAGTTGAATCAATCATTGTTTATGTGGAAATACTGAACTATTTTTCATTAATTAGAACGAATGTACAATGTATATCAAGTTCAACTGTTGTATTAATTTAGTAAACGAGGTAAAATACGAATCGAATTAATAATTTAAGTTGATTGTTCGCGTGTAAGATAGTTAACATTTTCATAATTTGAGTTTGAAAGTTTTATGCATTTGTAATCGCTTTTCAATGTAGTTTCTTGTTATTTGCATTGTTAAATTAAAGAACCTTAATGAAACAAAAGATTAAATTCAGTTCTCGCCAATTAAGACAATAAAAAAAACGAAAAAGTATCAAATTCATTGACAAACGAAATTCAAAAATGTATTTAATTAATTTCATTTCATTCCAATCATCGTTGTGTCTATTCTAATCCCGTTTGAAAATATGAAAGGTCTATTTCAAATTCATCTAAATTCTGTTAATGTAAACTAGAGTCGAGTTTTTCTTTATTTGTCCAAGTGTCGATAGATTCCGTACATTAGTTAAACTCCGCACAAAGCGTATCCCTGGAATTTCTCGTTATTTTTACACTGTAGGAAGCATAAATGCAAACCTTCGAACGAATTCCCGGTCACCTTGAGCGATCGGCGAAAGATCGGCTTGCATTCGATTATTACGGATAATGACTTGCGCTCGGCTAACGACGTGCCAAGATTCGTTATTTGCGCTTCGCGCGTCGTTCTTTCGGGCCGACTAATGAGCTGCGAAACGTCGAAAAACCGTCAACCGGTATGCACGTGTTTTCTCCTTTCTTTTGTCGTTTTTTTTCGATTTTTTTCACCAGACCCTGTTGCGTGATTTCTGAACGTTCGGCATTTTGCACAATGCCTCATCTGAAGCGTCGACGACGAAACGCACGAAAATCGCGGGAAAAGCCAACTTTTCATTCAGGTCCGAAATTTTCCCACAGCTTCAAGTCGCTCGGATTCCCACGCTGTTTCATCAATCCGCGCGCATTTGCAGCAATTTTTTATTGTTCGCTGGAATAATTATTTACAGAGTTGTGGGAGAAAGTTGGGAGGGATCGTCCATTGGTTATGATCGGCAAACTGGAGCTTCGGTTGACAAACTTTTCGAAGGTTCGATGTAATTATGGATTTGCTTGAGGAAAAGAACGAATTCTAGAACTTATTCTGCCGTTGACAGTCTGAGTTTTATCAGTAGAGGAAAATGCTATGTAAAAGTCGTTTCGGACAATTTATTCCATACAGAACGGACGTTTAGAAAAGATTATAATTCGCTTAGAGAAGGTTGAAAAATGGTTTAGTAAATTTAGTAAGTTATTTCCGAAGTAACGTTTACTAAACCATATTTCAACATTCTCTAAGCGACCTTTTCTAAACTTCCGTTCTGTATGGGATATCATCTCGGAAGCATAATGTACCGTGAAATTAAAATCATTTCCTGAAAGAACATAACGAATATTGCTATGCCTTTGAGCAGATTTACTTTTAAAATTTCAAGGTTTTTCTCAATCATGGTTCACTGAGTGAGAAAAACAGCAAACTTTTGACATATTCAAAAGTCAACAGTTTTGTCGATTCATATATATTTTGTTTTATTTCAGTTCATTTTTACTAGCTGATACTGAAGAGAATTTTGCCAAAGTTAAACTGATAATATTGCTATAGTTACAAACATCATATTTTCTCAACTCTAGCAAAAGTATCATTTTGCTAAAGTTATCTCCAATACAACCCTTGTAGAAATAAAATCT
>JABFPB010007804.1:0-10670 GCA_022817645.1 Ceratoteleas bidentatus | reverse complement strand
TTATAATTTCACGAAATTTCTTGATAAATTATTGTTAAATATACTTTATACGGCATAGCGGTCTCACAGACCGACATTCTAAGGATACGTGATTTTTTTAGGTTCCAGGGTTAAGGGTTAAGAATCTCTATGTTCTTTATCTAGGGTATGACTCTGCAAAGTGTCACTCTTCGTTAGAGGCCTAGATGTGAAAACAAGTATGTCGACATATACGGGCCACATATGGTCCATACGTAATGATTAAAAATTTTTAACTCGAAATCGTCAGGAATCGGTGTTTCGATGAACTGCAATGACGTTTTTTTTTAGGAGAATCACTCAAATTAACTAGGCCTGGTGCTCGAAGCATTAGGGCGTCCATTGAGAAATTGCACCGCTCTTATGTCTCTACAATATCTGAGTCAAGTGTGCGTTCTCGTCAGCGACTCCGATAAATCCGTCATAATTGCACCCATAACAAGATGCAATCGTTAGTTTTTATTTTAAGTCGCCCTCGTGAAAAGATGAGTGGTGCTTAGGTCGATACGAACTTTTTGCACACTCGTACATCAGTTCTGAGGGATTTGGGTGAAATAATGAAGCTGTGTTGGAGTAAGGACATAAAAGATACGATGTTATGTCAAGGGAAATTAAAATGACTGTCCAGAAAAATCTGCAACGGCAATTGGAGGTTAAGGTTGAGAATAACTAATTAACATCGCTTCAAGCAAAGTTACGTTATAATGTGTAATCGAAGGTTAAATTAACGCCGTGCTTATTTGCAGTTCGAACGTGCTGAAAATTGCATTGGTTTGAGGAAAAACGTGAATTTACTTTTTCTAGAGAACATAAAACTAAGTCGATATAATTGGCAGAATCGGGTCGAGAGGGAAGGAAAAATTGAGATTGAGGTATATAAATTGACACGAAAGAGGGATTTATGATAAACGTTATACGTCTGAGTTTGGGTTTGACTTCGATATTCCATTATAACGGAGGCGCGAATCAGTCTCGGTTTTTTGTCGTTCAATCGAAAAGCAATTATTTTTAAACACGTAATGTATTTGTATTCTACATTATCATTATTACTTGCGTTATTAGCGTTCAATTAACTATAATTAAACTCGTTGAACTGGAAATTAAATTTATCTCCCATTAAGCGCGGTTCGCCGTTAAATGCAGTTTATAGGCTTCCGCTTCGCCCGGCGCATACGTTACTTTTTTTCGCAATATTGCGATATTGTTTCGCGCGAGCACATTGCTTTGCGCCCGATGTGCCCGAATCGAACTTTTTTAATTAAACGAAATGAACTGGTAATAATTAATAAGCAGATGTTGCGCCTGATTTTTTTATTTCGTACATGGAAAAGATCTGTACATTATTATTAACAATAATAATAATATTCAGTAACTGTTATACAGAGTAACTTAACTGGATTTAATCAGACAATTTAATCAGACAATTTTTTATACTTTTCAGTATAAAAAACACTGCAATTTAACGAAAATATTTTATTTAATTAATAAATAAATCATTCCAAAACATGTTTGGAATATCCCTACTCTCAACGTGAAGTATTAATAACTTTCATGAATGTTTCATATTATAATAGCCTCTTGAACAGTTTTAAGAAGTCAACAACTGCGATAACATTTGAGCCTTTTTAAAATATCATTGCACTATTACGATAATTTTTATATCATTACTGTCTGGTAATTAAACCTTTTTCTTCGAACAATACCCAGATTCATCGATTTAATTACAATCTTTCTGGTCGTACACCGGATTGAAATTTCTGGTTTTATGAGAATAATGAGTCACAGATTCAGTGCGAGGAGAAGTACGTCTTTTTATTGCGTTCCTTTTCATCCCGAAGTACTTTCAAATCAGACGTGTATTTTAAGCTGGAGAGTATAAAAATAGTTCTGTCGTTATATTGCATTTATTACAAGCTTTCAATGGAAATGAAACGACACTCGTATTATCTGTTCCATAAGAAAAAAGTTCGAATGTCAGGGCACTAAATTGCTAAATCTGATCGGACTGCGACAAGCTCGATTAAAGATCAAGAAGTCAGAATCGAGGTCATTGCTACGAACACGACAATGCAAGCTCCGTTACAACTTTGCTCTTTATTTGTAAAAAACTAGAACGAAAAATGCTTTATCGCGATGTTGGCTGTACTAGTTTAGAATGAATATCACCGATTCAAGTAAATAAAAAATTTGCCATTCACATACTTGTGAAGAGATAAATTCAACAAGAAGGATTGTCTAAATAGAAGATAGTGTGAATGATTTTGGCAATGACACTGAATTTCAGTTTTGAATCAATTACATACTTAGTTAACTATAAACATTTAAGTATAATATAATTAAACAACAACTGGATGAAGTTATCGAATAAAGAAGTCTTGCCAAAAAAATTATGAATTCCCTATATTAGTAAAATAATATTGACAAGTTTTCCATACGTCGAAAATTGCAGAGTTCATAAAAAAGTAAGCTTAGATTGTGTTATGTGTTGATTTTGCACTTGTACGAAGTTAAGTCAGCAGAATTTCAATGCTTGATCAAGTCGTCGACTTTCCTTCATCTCAGCACAAAATTCGTTGGCAAAATAAAATAAAACATTCAGCCTTTTTGCAATAACTCCGTGGAACCCATTTGCATCGCGACCGAATTTACCGAACTCGTTCGCTCGGAAATTTTTCTAGAGCGACAACTTCCTGCTATTCCTTCCGTAAACAACTTGTCTCGCAAACACCACGCCTGGCGCATCCAAGGAAACATTCCTCCTTCCCTCCAACATACTGAAAAAACCTCTCAAAACGCAGGAAACATCGAAGGAAAACTGGATGCGATGACGTCCGACATTAAAAATACCAAGTCCTATTACATCAGTCGTTGATTATTACGAATCGTTGCGTATTTGCAGATCTATCTGTCGACTTTTAATGTAATTTTTTCCTAATCTTATGGAGAATCATCTTATTAAAGACATTCTTTGTATTCTCAGAATACCCAAGAAGCATACCCAATTTTGAATAAGTGGAATTTCGACTGAAAAATGTATATACATGAAAATGTAAAATCTGGTGTGGTCTCAAAACCTACAAAAAAAATTTAGGTAACCTTCTTTATCTAACAAATTGTAAGTAGATTATTTAGAAAATTCACTCGTAAGTAAAGTTACCTACCGAATTAAGAATAAACTCAGTTATGCTAATATTTAACTCGGTTCTTGACAAAAATTTTAAATAGCTTAGCAAAATAGAGTAATCGGGAATTTCAAGTACGCCGAACAGTTCATTATTCGATAAACTGTACGACGAGGCAAAAAGTTGGGCCACTGTCACACAAAGAGGTTAATCTACGTCAATAAGTTTTGATACATTAATTGGGTGACCTGACATAGGTAAACAGTTCAACTTTTCCGATAGCATCTTAACAGGGCGAGGATCGATTTTCGTTACAAGCACGAAAATAAAATGATTAAAATGAACGAGTACTTTAGAACGAATAGTTCTCGCACAGAAAGAAAACCGTTCGCAAAAAATCAGTTCTTGTGTTAAACACAAAAACTATTTTTGACAAACTTAATCTATTTCACCCAAAATGATTTTCGTGTGTTTTGTCTCAGTGCATACCATAGTATATCGTGATCTTTTTTCGATGGATTGACAAAAGCAAGACGATTTGTCGTTGTAATTCTGTAATTCCCAACTACTCAATTATGTTATATGTGACCCAAACTATTTCTTACGCCCATTGAGCATTTTTTACCGCGACCCATTTGTACCCGATTTTTTCCGCTATCGAACGTGTAATCACTACAACGGTTCCATTGACCCACAAATCCCACTG
The DNA here is from genome assembly GCA_022817645.1 of Ceratoteleas bidentatus. NCBI lineage: Eukaryota > Metazoa > Arthropoda > Insecta > Hymenoptera > Scelionidae > Ceratoteleas > Ceratoteleas bidentatus. The sequence goes on along the minus strand of JABFPB010007804.1, from coordinate 6,824 downwards.
TCATCAACGAAATCGTCGCGATTTCGCGATATCGGTGCGTCCTGCCGATTTATTTGCCTAATTGAGCGGTGTCCGCGGTGTTCGTCGCCGCGTGTCATTGCGCGGAGAAAGTCACGCATTAATGTCGGTGGTCAGCATCGGTTAATGATAAACCCCGCGATTTTCATTGTGATCTAGACTTTCATTCGCGGGAAACGCCGCCGGGGAGACCGGTATATATAAATACCCACACGGTCAAGTATTCGCACTTCGTCGTACGCAACGAACGGTCAAGAACGAAAATCGGTAACGACGAATCGGAACGACAAGTGAACCGATCGAACCGGAAATCGGATGTTAAACAAAAAGCAAGTCAAACAGAGATCGGCGAAAAATCGGCACCCAGATATTTAAGTGAAGAAATCAAGACCGGCAAATCGGATCGAATGTAAAAATCGGTACATTCTCAAGTGAACAGTTTGAAACCAAAAATCGGCTTCACGGAATTTCTCGAATCGGCGAAAAATCGGTATCAAAAGACCAAGTGAATAGATCGAAAAGACAAGTCCCTTCGGAAAAATCGGTTGGAAGACTCATCGTGAAATCGGATAATCGAGAGGAGCGGTCGTGAAAAAAATCGGTCGAGATGATCGAACGAGTTCGGCGGTGAATTGACGATGAAGTTGGCGGCGCTTTTGGTTTCCGCGAGCTTACTCGGGGCGTTCGGGGGGATCAGGGGTCAGAACCGCGAGGGCGACCTGGCGGCCAAGCCGGGCTCGTGTCCGCCGCCGTTGCCGGTACGGATCTGCTCGCAGTCATGCGTGCTGGACTCTCACTGCTTCCGCAATGAAAAGTGCTGTGCGACCAACTGCGGCGGGGCGATCTGCGCCGCGCCAGTCACCATGCGACAGCCCGCGCCGAACCGTAAGTCGATTAATTACGCAAGAGATAAGCGTGGATGGCAATCGAAGAGTCAGTCGGAGTGACACTGTCAGTTGAACTTAGCGGCAGCAGTGTCACGCTCGAGTGCAAGCTTTTGCCATGATGATCAGTTTCGGAGGCAATTTTTTCTCACTTTTTTACAAATGAAAGTAAATCCTGACGGATGGTTTTTTTGAGCGTTTTTTGGAAGGAGTTTGAGTGGATTTTTAAACTTGTTTTTGTGAAATTATTTCGTAGTTTTTTTAAGAGAATGTGATCTCTCCCAATATGAAAAAAATATTGGGAGAATAGTAAATTTAATGATGTATTAAAGTACATAAACAAGTACATAAGTAGCGGAAATTCCTACTAAGATACCGCGTGAAATTTCTAAAATGTATCCCAAAAATATCCATCTCCCACATCTCCGTAGAAAATTCATACAAAATCTACGCGTTAGCTCAGTAAGAGCTGTGTATCCGCACTTTCAAATATAAGCAATATTTGTTTTTTTTCTGTCGCAATTTCTGGCACGCTCACTCTTAAAAATATCCGGTTATCATAAGTGGATTCTCCACTCAAATTTTCGACGAGAGGAAATCCGGTTATTATTAGAACAAAATCGAATTAAAATTAATATCCTTATAATAAGAATACTTATTATTTCGGTAACACTATTTCCATACGTGTTTAATATAAACAATCTTACATTTCAACGAGCTTTTCTTCTTCAACAGGATATTCTTTACATTAGTGGATGTCTTTTTATAAGAACTATATCGTTTCCTATAATGAATCTATTATTTTCAAGAGTACATTGTTTTTCAATGTATGAGGAATACTGTTATCATCATAACATCGTTAGAAAACAACTCTCGAACCCAGTTATATTAAGACAGGGGTCGTGAGGTTGGATTATTTATCTGTTAATTCACGAAGTCATCTAATCTTAATAATATCAAGCAACTTTACATTCACTAATACTTGTCTTCATAATTAAAATATTTTTGGTTACAGTTTGTTCAGATTGTAACTGGGGTCTCACAAGGGAGCGTAGCTTATCAAAATGTAAAAAATATTAAATTGTTTTTCATATTTGTAATTTACTTAGAATCTCTTAGTTTAATAAAACTTGTATTAATTGCGATGTAAATTCTGTGAAAAATTATAAATAAGGTGACAAATATGGTGAAAACAGTTCTAATCCAGATCTAAGTCAGATTCTAATACCTACCTATTCCGTATTTTGAATCTAAAGAAATTACACTACGATACTGCATTGTGAAGGTATAAAAATAAATTACCATGGAACAAAAAAAGAAAACACCGTTGCTTTGTTTTTTACCTGTCCTTCTGTTTTGAAAATTCAACGCAAAGTTTTTATTCCATGTTATTAATTTAATTAACATAAACTGAAATGTTTCCCAGGGTCTCTTTCCAAAAGTTATTGACCTTTCAGTCACTTTAATCGCTACAAATAGAAACTTAGCCTACAAATGTCATTATCTTAGTATCTACTCAAATATTTACTTCCTCCTCTCTTTCTCTCCCAAAACAATACAATACACTTACCAAACACTATTTCAACCTCCCATCTCACACCAACCAACTAGCAGAAATCACTAACCTTCATCTTCATCTTCCCAAGCGCCACCCCCGTATCGCACGCGGAAATACCGAGAGCTCTGCTGCCCCATGCCCCGACCAAAGAGCTACGTGCGTCTGCCCCTGAGGAATGACCTGAATCTCATCCCCCCGCCTCCCTCGGACTACCGAATGGACCCCTACAGCTACCAGATGAACCAGATGAACCAGATGGTCCCCTACCGGAGCCCCCGGACCGAGGTCTACCGGTACGTCCGGATGCCACCCTTCCGAGGAGCGATGCCCGAGCACCGGTTCAGTCTCTACCGAGATGGCATGAGGGATGAGTACTACTATGGTCCCCCAAGATACGACCCCTACCGCAACCCCTACTACGACTACTACTACGTCGACGACCCCTACCGCACCAGCCGGATGGAGGAATATCCCCTTCGAGATCCCCCCAACTTCAGGGACTTCAGGGACCCCGCGAGCCTCCGAGACTTCTCACTCCCGGAAACCACCTTCCGGAAGTATACCTATCCGGTGATCCGACCGACCTACAATTGGACCTCGGGGAACCTAGCCACCCAGAAGACGCAGCAAACCCTGAAACCACTGACGACGACGAAACAGCAGAACCCTGGTGGTCGCCGAAATTCCGTGGAGAATATCCTGGAACCTTATCGAGAGAACATCCTGGAGCCTTTCCGGAATCTGATAGACTACAACATCCGGAAGTCGTTGCAGTCGACAACCACACCGGTAACGCCTTACGGCGATATCCAGATAGAGACGATAGAGGTGAAGTCGTACGACATCGCGGAGGATCCGGTGCGGGATAAGGCGCAGAGGAGCGTGAAGGTGGAGTCGAAGGGGAAGCTGGAAGAGGCGAAGAATATGACGCGTGTGTCGTTCGAGCCATTCGCAGTGATCAATATCAAGACGATTCAGCTCGACATCAATCAGAGTAATTGATTGGAGAATTGTTGTCAGCACGGTGGAGGGAGTTGAGTTGCACGTGGGCTTGTGGGAAGGGAGTAGGTGGTTGGGTGTGGAAGACTGGGAATCAGTTGTCAGCGTCTGGAGCTGCGGGAGAAAAAGTATCGTTAAATGACGACGTATTTTGAAGAACAGTTAATATTTAGTGGAGAAATTGGGGTAGTTGAGAATAACACATCATTAAAGGAAACGAAAAGGGTTAGGTAGCTTTAGGTGAATTGTATGGGAGATCTAAAGAAAGGTCAAATTTTAGCAAGGCAGAATTTTATTTCAGAACACTGAAGAAAAGGTAATTTTAGGAAGGGTCAAAGTGATTTCGTCGTAAAATTACGGTTTTGGTGAAAAACATGATTTCACGTTCCACTACAATCAATATTATATGGGGCGCGAGCTTAGACCACCGTTTCGTGGCAATGTTTCCTTCCTCGAGCCACTATTACTACCTTATCGCGTGTTCTCTGGCATTTTACGAGCCGTTCACAGTTAGCGGTATCATTTTGAATAGTCGGGTGTCAGAGACACCGCCCAAGAAATTTAGTTGATATAAAATGAAGTAAAATGTTATCACGAAATAATATATTTATTCAATCATTACATCGAAAACAGCAATTGAATGATACAGGCTAGATTGTATAACATTATTTTCTCATTGCTTATAAGAAAGTTTAATTTCCCTTTTCTCTTTTCTCAGCGTTTTTAAAAAGTTTGAACGAATGTTCTCTGGCATGAAGTACATGATTATACGCATTCACTTGCTCTACACGTGTTTATGTGCAAATGTAAATTTATTAGCACATCGGTTGCACCTTTATATTTTTATATTATAGTCCCAACCTTTGCCATATCAAAATTAAAAATGTCGCAATTTCAAAATAATGTAATGAAATTGTGTTGCAGCTAAGCCAGGATTTTGTCCAGTTCGGCCCACAGGGAAATGGGTCTGCTCCTCGACCTGTACCGTCGACTCAGATTGCACCGGCACGAAGAAATGTTGCAGAAACCGATGCGGCGCGTACGTCTGCGAAAAAGTCAACGTGGAGATTATTCCGTCGCTTGAGCTGCCTTCCACTGCAGCCGATCTGAGTTATGAGATATTCAGTACGACGCCGAGACCAATTCTTTATGGTCACAATCCGTTCCTAAACAATATTCAACCAATAAATCACAGATCTGACAACTTAGCTGACAGTCTATACGAAGATACTTAGATATTAATTAAGTTTACTCTGGGGAAGACACGTGACAATTACGTCAGATCTTCATTGTAAAAAGTGGCGTCTTAATTTGTAGATGATTTTAAGTCACTTATTAGCGTCTTATTAAAGACCATAGTATTTAGATAGATGACTAGACACTATAGGTCTTATTTTAAGACGCGATGTGTCTTACTTTAAGACATTTTGCGACAATTCACACGTCTTTTTACAATGTCAAACAATTTCTTATAATCAAACTTCCCTCACATTTCTCCAGATCAGCATTTGAAATACCATTCAATATAAAATCACTTCGATATTCCAACAAATTTTAAATCGACATAATCTCGGAACAGATCCTGCGAAAGACAGACGTAATTGCACTTTGTCTTCCCATCTATTGTTCCAAGTTCTCAACTAGTCTGTCGAACTGCGGAATATTACTGTAAATAATCGTTTGTAACAATTTTTCTTACTTACCTTAGCAAGCATGAATTTGTCACGTCGTTTTTGTATGGCTTAGAACTAGCTCGAGCACATTTATGTCTGCATTCAAAAATGCTCGACAAAGCACCTGTCACGAGGTCCGTTGCCACTTCCGCTGGGCGATACCGAAACAAATTCTTACAGCTTATCTCCCACACGACTAGTTCGCGTTCTACCAGTCATTACTGACGCAACCTACATTACAGGTGCGATCGCACAAATGACCCGATGCCAATTGTTATCGTCGCGAATGTTATCGACCGAGCAGTCGACGGCGACATCCTTTATCCTGAAATAAATCTCGGAAATCGCTTTGTCTCGAGGAACGGCCCGAGAACTCCCAAGTGTATGCGCCATTCAGCCTTTATCAGTCGACCTAAAAGAAATTTGATTTGACATTATTGACGAACGAGCTCAATGGCGCCGGAAGTATGAAGGAAGACTTGGTCCTTCTTTGTCCCCTTTTTTTGCTTATGCGCGCGAAAAATAATTTAAACTCATAGTGATTATTTATGGACCATTATATGTTGATAATATATGAAATTATAGATGAACTTACGATATCGACGAATATGATTATGCCAATAGTTTTTAAGAAAAATGCCAGCGTTTAAATTGGCATAGAACAATTCTACTAAGAAATGACAAAATGATAAGCGTTGACTTTCCTTTTTGAATTATTATTAAATGGAATTTTTCATGGAATACAAAGATAATCGGTGTATGTCTGTAATGATATACAGATAACTTTACAAAGGAGTTATTTAGTTTCTGCTGCTATTATCGAGTTACAAGGATAGCCTCTAGCAATATTGAGATATTGTACGGGAGAAGTTAAGAGGATATCAGCTCGATAAATGCTGAGATTGCAATGTTTATAAATTAAAAAATAACAAAGGTATAACGAATACGGGAAAAGCAGTTCAGTTTTCTCATTTGTTTAATACTAAGCAATATAAGTGAACAATGTGGAAGGGTCAGGAATAAAGAAAATCTCCCTACTTATTGACACGAATACTGACTCCCGATGGCACTAGGTACAACTGTGCATTGTCCTCAACCGAAAAATCGAAGTGTCCATTTTGAAACCATTAAGGATTTCAAGTAATGACACAAACTAGGCAGAACTCAGAACAATCGATTTATAATGAATCTGTTGTTTTTTGTATTCTCAGAAAAATGAATTTGATAAATGTACTCTTACACTTAGAGAACAGTTTATTTGGTTTAAATAAAGTTCTCATTTAAATACGAGCCTATTAGATTTATGATTTGAATCAAATGAAAAATTTCACTTGAAACAAATAATATTTGTTCAAAGTAAAATAAATCATTTATTTAATTCAAATCATAAATCTAGTAGGCTCGTATTTGAATGAGAACTTTATTTAAACCAAATAAACTTTTCTCTGAGTGCAGGCAGCCTACCCAGAGCCCGGATTGTAATTGGACTCTGCGGTGGAAACCTGACCGGGCCCCGGAATGGAAACTTGACACGAGAGAGAAATAACAATTTCAACATACATGTCAATATACATTTCGACAAACATTTTAATTGTCAAGTGACACTGCTTTGGTATTTATATTGACTTTGACATCCGTCGGGGACTAATGTCGTAGAGAGAGGGGGGGGGGGGGGAAGACGGTGTCCAGAAA
>JABFPB010007802.1:0-10668 GCA_022817645.1 Ceratoteleas bidentatus | reverse complement strand
TGAAAAATATTCCTTTTGATTCAAAACGATGACTAGCCAGAAAGAATATCCATATGTCCTGTAACGAATTCCTTTCCTAACAAAAGGAATCCTCTTCATTAAAGACAATTTTTCTTCTTGGGCACGAATACTTTTCATCCAAAAGGAATATTTTCTCACTGCACATTTTCTCCTCAATACAGTCGTTTTCAATCTATTAAAAGTGTCAACAAGAATAACAAATGTTTCCTTTTCATATGATCCCTATCAAAAAATCCTGTGTGAGATCCTACGAGGGGTCTTACGTGGAATCCCACGACCGTATATGCCTCCCATTGGGCCTTAATTATTTATGGCGAAATATAAAAAAATGACATTGTCATAACTGATATTCGAACCCCCGTTCTTCACGCAGAAAGAACGGGGGTTATAAAGTATAATCACTCGGCCATAGTCGTTATATCTTCAAGACTCGTTTAAAAGTCAATGGTTCTCCTTCACGTATATTCGAACAGTATGATTGAAAGTATATAATTTCTAAACGAAACTTGAAGATGCTTCTTTGGCCGAGTGGTTATACTTTCAAATTTCTGCGTGAAAGGACGGGGGTTCGATTCCTAGTTGTGGCAATGAAGTTTTTTACCATAAATATTTACAAAGGATCCCACGTTATACCCTCTCTGTGGAATCCTACATAGGATTCCACATAGGATCTTACATAGGATCCCACGTAGGATTTTTTTACAGAAGTTTCACGTAGAAGACCCCTTGACCGTCCCAAAAGTCGCCCGTGATCTCGGACGGCGAGTCATTTTTCACCGCGATTACGGCTTATGATATCTGCTGGTAACTTTCATTCCCGTCGCGACAAGCGAAATTGTTATGGCAAGTGTGTCGCGTTATTGTGCTGGGGCGCGTCGTTATCGCGCGGCGGGGTCGGCCGCGACCCCAAACTAAATACTTAGCGCCGCATACGTCGGATCCATTTACCCGCTGACACTTGCATCGATAGCGTTTGTTCGGCCTTATTGGAAACCCCGCGTTCGATCGAAAATGTCTTCGAGCCGGCGCGCTTGCCACGCTTCCCACTTCGAAAATAAATGAGGCAGCCGATACGCCGGCGAATAAAAAGAACTCCATTTGTCTGAGTGACGGACTTGCCCCTTTCTTCTCGCTTCTTTACCTCCCCGTTTTTTTGGCCGCGAACTCGGAAAGGCTCGCGAATAATTGAAAACAATGTCGAATCGTACAAGTCAAAGTGCGCCATTGTGTTCGGCGTATCATTTTTTCCCTCGATACACGGAGAGAAAAATTATCTTAATTATTACTATATTTTATAGCATTCCGAGGACGAAGCTTCTTCTCTTAGTATTTGGTAGATGTATTTCTCATCATTTTCTCGTATTTTCAGTTCAAATTACTATATTTTTATAGTAAACGAAAATTCTATTTCTTAAAAAAAACATTCCACACAGAGTCTCGAACCCGCGATCTTCAGGTTTACAGCCGACGACTCTTCACTCTCACCGCCGACGTGCGTGAAAGCAGTTTTTACTAGGAAAATTTATCACAATTTACTACAAAATATAGTAGTTTATCCTCTTTTGGAGGCTTCGTCCTCGAATTGCTTCAAAATATAGCACTTTTTGATGCAATTTTTTCCTCCGTGAACGCGAATCGAAAAAGTTAATGACCAACGCGTAAGTACGTGTATTCACATGTGTAGGTACACATAATGTACATACATGTGTGTATGCAAGTAGTGCTTAGCTGCACAATGCGAAACGCTGACGCGCGGAAATTTTGCAAAAGCAGAAGTGCAAGGACGATTCGTTTCGTATCGTTTCGCGAAAATAAAGAAAAATGCGGGAACGAGCGCAAAGAAAAGAAGCGACGTATAAATAACTAGCTCGGGCGCCTGTTCCGCAGCGCCAGCGTTCGTGAATGAACTTGAACGTCGTCTCGTTTCGTCCAATTTTCGGCGCTCCTTGTTCACCTCGCGCAACACTTTTGCGCAATTCTTTTCCACGACAGGTTTTCACGCGGGGTCAGTCTGGTTTTTGTGACAGACGCGTTGAAATATTACTTATGGACATGGGAGAAGAGTGTTGAGAAATAATGGTTTTCAATTTGGAAACGAATCGTTTTCCAAATCAATAAGTTCTAGGGAAGAATAATTTGATTTTGCATAAACTGTCAAGTCGGCAGATGAGACTCGGGAAATACTCTGAGGTAATTTTTTTTGTTGATCACCCAGTTAATTTTCTCCTCGAACGACCAAGCTGGTGGATGATTTCTATGAAAAACGCAAACACGAAAAAATATCGATACGCAGAAGAGCCCGCGACAAACGAAAAAACCATATTCTAAAACGTGCGAGTCCCAAACGTACACTCCACCACTTCCCAAATGTAAATACTCGAACGACACGCTCTTTCCGTTCGCCACTATTCTCAGGCATCAAGCCACCCAGGATCGATTCCAGTAATTTGTTACTTACTATTAATACACTTTATTCGACATTCCAACATTTTATAATGTAGCTCGCAAATGATATTTATCGCGACAGACAACTAGAATTATAACGAAGAAGCAACTAAGCAAAGCTAAGACAAATGTTACAAAGCAGAGAACATTCAAATTACACGCCAGACAATTGGGGGATAACGTTATTCCTAAGGTCATGACTAACCAGTCCCTATGGCAAAGCGACACACATGAGATTTGCTTCATATTTTTTTAGTTGACAACTAAAATCTCAGTTAAAAATCATGTACGAAAATTGTAGAAGAATCTTGTATACTATCTCCGGAATTTAACCTAAGATTGAGGTTAAAGTCTGGAGACAACTGCTAAACATTTAGTTCAGGTCCTGAGCTTCATGTTTAGTATCTATTAATTAACATGTCTTTGAGAATCTAAATCAAAATGTTAAATCAGATGTTTTCCAATGAACATTTCCATATCAATCCTAAATATTGACTCAAGATTTCAACTGCTACAATATCTTAAGGCTAAGTCGAAAGTCTACTGCAACGGAGTTAGGGATTTTGCTTCTGAACAAATTATTATTTAATATTTCTTAACAAGTTGATCAGAGCGAAATTCTCTGTCTATGGGAGGATGTTGTCAGCTATGACACTTTACGTCGACGTTCTTTAATTGTTTTCAAAATTCAGGGAACGTTTATTAAGCGTTTAACAAACGTCCCTGAAACGTTCAGAGAACGTTTATTGTACTCCAAACGTTTAACAAACGTTCGTAAAACGTTCATAGAACGTTTACTGGACATTCAACGTTTAATAAACGTTTGTAAAACGTTCTCTAAACGTTTATAGACAATTCAACGTTTAATAAACGTCCATAAAACGTTTTAAGGCTTCTCTCCGATAGGGACTGGGACCGAACATTCTCTCCCACCGATTTCCTTTGCAAAGATCTTTTTCAGGGATCTGCGCGTCGTTTTGCCAAGCGAGCTGGCACGATCGTGCCGAAACAGTGACGCGCTCCTGACACCAACGTTCGGCGGCGAGTTCGAGGAGCGTTGACGGCGTGCTCTCGACCAGTCGACGTTTCGCCGACAATATTCCAACGATAAATTCTAAATTGCGATGCGTGATGGCTTTCGAGCGACATATCGACGCGAACTATCGCGCGTCGATCAATATGACGGTGTGCGGGCGCACGTGCGCGCGTACTGCCGAAACTAATTCTAATTCTAAACTACTCATAGATTATACTTAATGCGCATTACGATTAAGCAGAGACACGCGTGGTTCCCTCATTGCATAAATGGCCGGTATAGCAGAACGACGCAGGACACCGATTTGCTTTAGACTTTGCGACGGTCAATTAACACTCATTGGCGGAGATTTAATATTGTCAATAAATATTAGTGTACAAGTTTCCTAATCCTAAAATGCTGGACGCGTGTTCGACGTGGTTTCAACGGGTCGCACTCTTGAAACAAAAATCAGGCAGTTTATTGAGGTTGTCAGCTCCCATATAGACATCGAACGTGGAATCCATGTGGATTCTACGTGGAGGAACATTCGGACGTAGATTCGGCGTAGATTCCACGTCGAATCTACGTGTTTTAGAGGTGTGTCTGTTTGGGCTGTTTCGACCGCAGCGAAAAACGAAATTCCGTCGCAATTTCGCAGGAATTTCGTTTGATCTTTGAACAGGCAGATCGTTTTTCAGTGAATGTACAAAATCCTCTCGGCGAATTACTGAGGGGGAAATCCTCTGGTCACAAAAGAATTCCTCTACGTGTAAACCATTCATTTTGAGAGTGCGAGAGAAAGGGTATATACGCAGTCATCGGTGTCACGTCGACACGCGAGAGAATTGAACGATAAAATTTGATATCGACGTTGATTCGGTGTTACTTTTGTAATCGAACTGCATTGGCGCATGGTAGATTCGTTTCTTACGACGTTCCGATGCTTGGGCGGCCTCAATGTCGTTAATATTGTCGGTATTGACGGAATATCTGACAATGTTCGTTGCAACAAGGTCGACGTCACAGAGACGAAGTGCGTTTGTAAGGTTAAATCAATCAAATTGATAAGGAACGATTCGGTATAAGTCGACTTTTTAGTTTCGCGTCAATTTTTAGTTATTATAATCACGCATTGCGACGAATGATTTTTCGTTGGTCAACAGATCGAACTGCGACAAGATTGATTTCAGTATTTCGAACATATTGACGAGACGCGAAATATCGCAAAATGATCAATATTTGTAATATAATCGACACGATCATCGATAATCAATTTTACCTAACCAAGAATATCTTAGCTGCTTAATCAATCTCGTCGCTTTAGATCGATTTACGACTGATTCGAGAAATGTTCACAAATCCTCATTCATCCAAATTCCGTCAATATTGACCGTGACTTTCAATATTCGAATATTAATTCTGCCAACCAAACCCTTGCTTAATGTTTTCTCCAATTCAACCTAATGTAACGGAATATTGTCAATATTGCGACCAAATCCGGTTACTCGACGTTGTCCGACGTTTCTTTCACGTAATTCACCATTTTTACGAACAATAGTGCATTCGACGTGACGCGTGTTCACGCCGTTTAATATTAATTCAATATTCTCAATATCACAGCTATATTAAGATCCAGTATTGTACCAACTTGAGGCCATTTTGTATTCGACTCGGGGTCGCAAACTGACCGCTGTCGACCATTTTCCGGACAGATTAGCGATACATAAGACACGTTAAACAATATTGCATGCTACTGGGAGGAGGGAGCGAACTCTCGCGGCTCGAATTGCAGCGCCCTCTACTTCTCGCACGTAATTGACGCTTTTTAGGCAACGCCCTTTACTTCCTGGAATCTCGTTACACGTAGCGTTAGATGCGCATGTAGAATGTGTGGCGGTGATTGCGACACGCGCGCGCCCTCTGTGAAAACGACAGCAACAAAATCAGGGCAGAACGAGGGGGAGGGAGAGAGAGAGAGAGTGGGGGAGGAAACAGGGAGGGAGGAGGAACGCGAAGATAAAGTTACAACTCGGCGCGGGGGTGAGAGAGCGAGAGTGTAGAAGCAGAACGAATGTCTTCCGTCGCATTTACGTGTACGTGTGTGTGCGTGCTGCAAATTTCGCGAGAACGAGGGAGAAAAACACGAATCAAACGAGCTGAGCACGGTTTGATGGTCTCGCGATCGTCAGCGTCGAATAGATAGGCATATCTCGTCATCCTTAACGGAAACAAACCTTAAAACGTCGTATAAACGTTTATTAAACGTCTTATAAACGTTTATAAAACGCCTTATAAACGTTTATTAAACGTCTTATACAAGTGGAACGCTTTATAAACGTTTATGAAACGGCTTATAAACGTTTATTAAATGTCACATTAACGTTTATAAAACGTCTTAAAGACGTCTTATTAACGTTCATTAAACATCTTATTAAATTTAATTTAAAAAAGAGTTTTGCAGCAGTCTGGCAACAATTGATGCCAGAATTGTTGCCAGACTTTTGCCAGACTCTTTTTTTCTTCGCGGGAAGTTAATTAAACGTTCAATAAACGTTCTATGAACGTTTAAAATACGTTTTAGTTTTGTTCCGTTGAGGTTGTCTGTAACGTCGAATATCGCTAATAGAATAGTGATAAGGGGGACTGGTAATCCGGTGCCGAACCGGTTTCGTCGAGTGGACGAATCGTGGAGAGGAATTAGCAAGTGTCAGGAGATGCGAAATATTTTAGCCCCGACGATGGCTATCACGAAATCAACGTGCCACTCTAACATTCACGCCCGACACAACTAAACGCAACTTAAACAGACAAACAAACAAAAACTATGAATGGAATATCGAAATTATATATTAAAAGATAAAATATATTAGTCACGTAAGCAGAATCATGTATGACAAGTTGTACATTTATAATAGACACGAATAAAAGGTAAAGACAACACGTGGCTGCACTGGTCCGAGCTCCAAGTTCATTTCGCATTCGTTCATCCTTGAAATGGGGAAAGTTGGAAGAGTGGGACATTTTTTAAATTGTCGGAATGTTCAAAAGACAAGATTTCGATTACCTTTTGAAATTTGTCTGGAAACTTCAGGGTTTAGTTGAAACCTTTTCTGGCATAATAGTTTTTGTAATAGCTCCAGTGGAAACATTGCATGAAAAAGCTTTGGAATCGAAAAGACATTTCGCTCTGCGGGGAAAAGTTCTTCTTGGCATATACAGAGAGTATATTTTTATGTATATTTTATACATTATTCAAATTAAGAATATTAGGATAATAACATCAGAATAAGCAATGTTATTTGTCATAACGAATGGGTTTCTTTTTATTACAAAAAACGCAGTTCTCGTTTGCAAGCGAAATGTGATTTATTCTTGTAACGACAATATTCTGTTTCTGCAACGCTTGCAATGTTTTTTGCAATCTTTATTTTCCATCCATTCCGTTGAAAGTTTCGACGATTCTGAAATGTCGCTCGAAGTTTTAATTTTTGTTTCAATAATCTCGATTGTCAACAGGGTTGGGTAGTATTTGAAATACTTCTATTTTAAATACTTTTTGAAATAGAAAATACTATTTTTCTATATTCTGATTACTGATTCCTTGATTAATTAAATCTTAATAGCATCACTTTTGCGAATATTCAATATATTTAATTTTATATATATTGAATATATAAAATTAAAATTATAATTAATTTTAAATATTCAATATAAAATTAAAATTTCCTCCGCGTCAACGGTTAATTTTTCTTATCAGTATACAACTCTTTTCGAAACAAACAACATTCTACAATGCAAACCACCAACTCAAGCGGTCACCTTGTTTCTCGTCGCCAAATGAACTCGACCAATTAACGTCCGCAAAACCGTACCCCTTTCGATCATTCGATTAAGAATTCATTTCTGCCGGGCAATCGAGCTAAGTGGTTTCAGCGGTCGTCGAATAATGCAAGCGATCGTTTTCCTGCACTCGGAAAAATTTATTTCGTCCGAAATATTTGCTTAATTCAGCCCCACACATTTAAACGTAATTTTAACCTAATTTAAACCTATTTCTAAATTACATTCAATAAATCCACATTTGATCAGATACCCAAAAATAAAATATAAAAACAATTCCCATCTAAAACACTATTTCCAGTCGTTCGTCTGCAAACAAATTTAATAAATAATCAAACTATAAACAATTTTCACTCGGTTCAACAAATCAGATTTTTTTATTTCTCTTTCCCCTTTTTGTTTACCCGTTCACTGATGCGGTTTTCAACTTCATTCCCACTTTATTTCTCAAAAGTGCATCGTTGCACCGGACGGTCTGCCGCGATGACACAGCAGAGCGGAACCGCGCAATCGGCGACATATTTATCGCGAAATAAATCGGGCCATTTCTGTTATTAAGTTCGTTTCTTGCATTAGTGCAATATTTCAGGCTTAGGTGGCCGCTGTTTGGTCGACGAGGTAAGTGAAGCGACGGTATTTTTCAGCGAGCTGACCGCACGCCCGGCCCCGGCACTGCTGAGATATTTATTTTAGAATTCGTACGCTCTGTCGTCAAGATAGATTTCACAGAGCGTACCGATTCTTTAATAAGTGTCGCTAGCAATAAGCAACGACGTCGAGGGGCTTTTCCGACTGAATGCGCGCCATTCTCGTGGCTTGTTGGATCTAAGGGCGCGCCATATTTCGTCGTTATTAATGCCGGCCAGATGTATTAATATTTTCAAGCAAATTTATTGGATTGCTAAATCAAGTAATGTTAAGGTAAGCCATAATTCCGGCACACTTTGAAAAATTACATTCGTCAAATAGGAATGCTGGGAATGAGGTAAGATAAAATACAATTTTATATTAAACTTTGGATATTTATTTTAAACGTAATAAGTAGAAATGAGGAGTATAGATGTGATAAAGAGTTTATAAAGACCAGTACCAAAAAATTCATTTTTAATACATTTCATCAACATTCTACGAGATTTCACGTTTTGCTCGAATAAAATGCCAGTTTTCTGCCACAAGAATTGACATCGGAAAATGAATTGGCATTTTTTAACATTCACTTCTGAATACTTGCCACCAATTAAATTACATTAAATTCGCAGTTGAATTCAAATTATAGCCAAAGTTTAACTGACTCTCATTGTACCTGTTATGAAATGAATCTTTGTTCCATTATGGTACACTGTGCAAAGTCACGTATTAACGTTGCCTCAGATATTTAAACATAGTTAACGCGATAGTCTCAGTTTAAAGAAGTTTAAAGGATTAAAGACTGGGGGTATACATTTCAGGTGAAAATGTTGCAGAGAAATCTATTCGGACGCCGGAAGATGAAAATTGAATTTGGGATGAGCGACGTTTGTATCGACGTGGAATGGCTGGCGAAAATGATTTCGTTCGGACATCCGCGCTCGACGCGTTACACGATCATACGCCTTATATATATCACGACGAGTCTTGTGAGCGAGCCAGGCATTAATCTCTATTAAACTGTCGAGCCTCAATGGAGAAATTTACGTAAATTAGACGGCATTGAGTAAGAGCCCGTTTTTTAGTAGCCCATTAATTATGGGATGAAAGAATTATGCGTATTAAACATTTCGCAGTCAAGTTTGCTGACTGCGTGGAAAGTCCGAAATTTATTGGCCGAAAATTCGCATTAGAAGTTGCAAAGTTCTCGTTTATTTAAAACTCGTTTTTCGGCAAAAGTTTCAGGTGAGTTAAGCGCGGTTAAAGACGGACTTTGAGACTCCGAATGATGAACGTTTATGCAAATTTCGTTGTTCTATTGAATATTAAATGCCTCAGAAGTAACGACGGAATTATTTCTAACGAGATATAAAATATGTTGATAGAATTATAACTGTTACATCTTGAGTGCGATAGGACAAAGAGCAAAATTGGAATTTGAAATTGTTATTTTAGTTTACTACGATTTTTTCGTGTTTGCCCAAAAAAATTATTTCTCTGAACTTTATCAACTTGCCCAAATATTAGCTAAGCTCAAAGGTACGATTGGTGAAACTCAACATCGCGAGAATGTAGCTTATGATGTATGAAACAGTTTGTTATTCAAACAATATCAATCCGGCTATTTTTAATAATACAATTAAACGTATTTACTTTATTTCAACTGCAAGAAATCTGAGCGCAAACTATAATTTCAGCTCAGGATTAGCGTGAAAAATATTACGTTCGAGGAAAATTTTACTTTGGCTTTAAAAGATTCAAAACTTTCGACAGAAATTTCAATGTACATTTTTATCGATTGGGAAAACTGACAACAATTTGTGAATTGCTGAAAAAAGAAAACGAACAGTTTTTTTTACTATTCATGCCTTTGTCAAGTTACGTTATAACCGATTTGACATGAGATTTTTTTCTATTCGTAACGAACAGTTTGATGTTTCAATTTTATTTTTGCAGCGTAGATAGAAAATTCAGATGAGATTTCCTTTAGTCTGACATCACACTGACCAGTACTACTTGCGAACTTTCAAATTGCTGAATCGGTCAGCCTATACGAATTATTCCTCGAAATGCGAGATTCTTTTGAGTCCGAATTTAAAAGCATGACTGTCGCATTTTTTCATTTGTCGATAAATTACTTTCGTTCCTTTCGCGCGGAATACGGAAAACGCGCAGCGGGCGGAAACTTTTATTACGTTAGCGCGAAAAGTGTTTTTATCGCGAAAATCAAGCGAGGATCATAAAACTATTTAACTTTGTCCGGGCGAAATTTTTCGCGAGTCGAAATTGTGGATTGCTCGGAGCGCCATTTTCGGCAGAGCTATGCACACATCATCTGTCGTATGTGCGCCCAAATTCCAAACGACGGGCTTGAGTAACATCTAATAAATATGCTAATACTTCGCCGAGACCCTTCTCTAAGTATCTTTCTATGCCGCGTTAGTAAACTTGGAGGCCTCGTAATGCTTAAGTGCTCAAGAAGAAACTCCTGCGTGAGAAATAGCAAATTTGGGTTTGAAAGGCATATTTATCAGCGTCACATGTGTGCGCGCCGCCACTTCTTAAAACGCCTTTCAGGATTAACATACTGATTTAAGGTGGGACTATCATAAATCTAAAAATTACAAATTTTTATAAAAATGACATATGTAGTACAATTTGCTACCATCTATCATCTGACGTAAGAAAAAGTAACGTTCACCGTTTAAAACCAGAGA